>JAECUM010027196.1:0-57014 GCA_016617855.1 Megalonaias nervosa | reverse complement strand
ATATATATATATATATATATATATATACTCGCATTCGTTCATTGTTCAAATATATGAAGAGTTGTAAACAGTTCTGAACATAATGGAGATATGATCGAAAAATAACCTACAATTATTGAAACATTAGGGAATTTAAATGGTTAAATAATACGTGCCACCTTGAGCAACATCCATTACATACATGACAGACTTCCACTTACAGACAGTGATGTGAGATGTTTGAGAATTAAAAAGTGCTTTTGTTGGTCTCAAAGGAGGGTCAGTGCACATGGCCAAAGTAAGTGACTGTATAATTGAGAATAAGGTACCTGGACGTATACACCTGTAAACACTGACTATAAATTTAGTTTGCAATAAAAAAGAAAATACTAGTAAAGCGTTTTCTTTGAGGGATTTAATGCATTCCGAAACAAACCTAGCTGGAACATTTAGCATTTGTATATAACATTCTCTCTCTCTCTCTCTCTCTCTCTCTCTCTCTCTCACACACACACACACACACACACACACACACACACACACACACGTGTACTCACAATCACACTGGCAGACATTAACAAAATATAACTGTATTCATAGAGGGCTGATTCCCCACCACTGTGCATGAATCGACCTAAATACAAAGCTTAAAAAAGGTGTGATGGACATACTGACAGACGGACAAGAGTAACACAATTTTTAAATACAATTGTTGATGTGGGGCATAAAAATGCACAAAGCCTCTTTCTTTAAAGTCCAATATCAAACTATGTTAGAATTTAGTAGAATCCACTTACCATCAATTGTAGACGCTACATGTATTTGTTCCACCGTGGAATACAACTTGCTAATGAAAACTTTGCTGCTGTCAATAAGTTAGTCGCGGGTTTGAAGGTGAATTAGCAGATGAAGATATAACAATACATTTTTTACCCAGCTAAAATTTTACTCCCTGAGCGAGCTCAGTCAGTATAATGAGGTTTCATTGCAATTATGAGAAGTTATTTGGTCTTGATCTACATGTGAATGAAACTCAAAGAGTGGTCGAAATAAGTGCTTTCTTAAATAAATAAATTCCTAGAAAATATACGTTTCTCAATATTTACATCTAATGGTGAGCAAAGCATTTTCTTTTCTTACAACTTACTACTACATGTGTTCCCGCGTTGATTGTGCTCATTCGAAAGCACTTTTAGTAGCAGATTTTTGAGTTTATATATATATATATATATATATATATATATATATATATATATATATATATATATATATATATATATATATATATATATATATATATATATTCAGTTACATATTTGTTTATGGATTTATTTTGTTAATGTTTTAGTTTCATTATGTGTTAAAATAACTGTTTATAGATACACCTGAAGAGTTGGTGAAAACTTTAACATTGTCACGCCAGCAATTCCCCCTATCGCCAAAAATCAAATGTCGATAAGTCACTGGCAATAAAAGAAGTAGAAGGCACAAAGATACCGTTAAATAATGAATCCCCTTTGTCGTCGTTCATCTCTCCAAGAAATGCAAAAAACAACAACGACTGCAGAGGGTGTGGCATGGAGAACGTGGTTTTTTCCACCCTATAAAATCTGGTCTTCTCCATGTGGAAATTCAGTCTGCACTTGCTCTCCTGGACACATCAGAATGAATGTGATCTTGTATACATAATTTAATAATACTCTGGAAATCAAATTTGAGAAAAGTTATTTCAGACTATTAAAAACTTGTAACACGAACCTATGGATGAATAGATGACGCATTCTATCCAGTATATCAGTCACAGTCATTAACTGGAAAAGAAAAGACAAGAAAAACATGGAATAGGAAGTTATTGACATTGACGAAGTGCGTGCCGTTTTTCAACCCGAACGGCAGTCGCAGACACTAACTGGAAATAACAAAGATACAATCATTAAGTTCACGATGGCCTAAACTACAAAAACACTTAATCTCCTGTTTTGCTCGCCATGTGACTGAAAAAAATCACAACTTATTAAGGAGCATTGTTATAGTTTACGAATGGATTAATCTTGTCAAGCACAACACGACAAATGTTTGATGATGATACAAGTAGAAAAGTTGGAATAGTATCTAGAATACGCATGTATTCTCATCTCACAATAGAAAATCTTAATATAGTGGTATAAAAGCACGAGTCACTATTCCCAACATCCATTGCCTTCTTTGGATCCGCAACACATCGAAGCTGTCTTCCCCGTTCATCTACATACTTGATAGATCATTTCAAGGACAGTGTCAATTGTATTACCCTCATACCTAAAGTACGTACACAGCTTCTTCAATCCAGTGTTGTGTGCTAAAGATTAACGTCCTCAACGAAAACCTAAATGCTTTCGAGCGGATGTCATCAACACAGACGACAGTCAACACCCAGGAACCTATTAGGTAGCTGTTTGCTTCCCCAACGATCATAGTGTGAAATAATTCAATTCCTATCGATTGTACCCTCTGAAAGACAATATCATCAATATTTTGATTCCTGTCGATTGCCTCCTCTGAAAGACGATATCATCCAATTAATGTGAAATTTTTTTTTATTCACTCAATTCAATAACATGAGAATACAAAGTTGAAATTCCAGAGAGTGCGGACAATACTGAGTGTATTTTCTCACCAAAGCAGTCTTGGAATTTCCTTAGCACATCTACCGACTCGTTTTGAAAGAATTATCTTTAGAAACAATGACAAAATGTGTTTTTGTGGATATTGTGGATATCTGCTTTTACCTAACACAGACCTTAGTGTGTATCAATGGCAAAATGACACTGTATTAGATCATAGGAAGTCTGGTCTTACTCCACAACGTTGTCAACCTAATAGATACCTTCATGTTGAACTTTTTTTGTTTCACATGGAAGGTATTTGACCGTAATCTCCCTCTTTATTTGTTTATTGTTTTCTTTGTTCGCGAAGGTCGTTTGAAAACTTTTGATTTAGAAAATATGGCGTTGATTGTTTTCTTTTAACAAAATTCTTTAACTTATCCCCCAACCTGAGTTACATTAAGTAAATCGAGGTCAGACCGAATACTTAAACCTCTATACGGCTGGCGAGCAAAACCAATTAACAACAGGAATATTTTTTGCAGCAACTTTTGTTGCATTATTAGCTAAAACTAGGACTGCAATAAAAAAGTAATACAGCAGAACTAAATTTTAAACTCTGCTTGGATTTACACTGGATTAATGTCGATGTCGATATACGTATGTGCCTGAAGTCGTAAAATCTCTGCATTTTTACAGACAGAGGGAGGTCAAAGTATCCGGCCAATTTAAATTCCCATTAGAGGCCAAAGAGTCATCACATGTAAAACATACGGCGTAACGTTAATTCCCGCTAGAGATAATATCCCCCCCCCCCAACGCCCCCAAGTGAAACCTACGGCGCATTGTCAATTTCCGTCAGGGGTCAGATCTATATTTCCGTTAGACGCCAGAGAGCCTCACCTTGTTAAATTTGCGTCAGAAGGCAGAGTCCGGACCAGATTAAAATCCCGTTAGAGACCAGACCGCCATCTCCTTCTTAAATTTCTCTTGTTTTCCATAGATACCCGCATGTGTTAAACCTACGGACATTTTAACATTACATTTCCCGTTAAAGGCCAAATAGAGCCATAATGTTACGATGCTACATTCCCGCCAGACGTACCTATAACGTTAAAGTGTCAAAATTCCCGTCAGACAGGCTCATAATATTAAACCACTGGACATATTAAAATAGAACTTTCAGGGATCCTATAAATTCCCAAACGAACGAACAAGTGGCCTAGTGGTTACAGCATCCGTCTCGGATGCGGGAGGTCGTGGGTTCGATCCCCGGCCGTGTCATACTATCAAGAGTTAGTATTAGGACTGGTCGGCCTGGTGTCAGGATTATGTGACTGGGTGGGACATCGCGCTACATGTCTGCGGCATGATGCCTTAGTGCTAGACATCACTATAAACTGCCACACTGCAGACATCGTAGCGATATGACTGAAAAATTGTTAAATCTACGTTAAAAATCCAAATCACATACACACACATAATTCCCAAATGGCGACCTAAAGTTAAATTCAAATTGTCCCCCTTGTGCCATTTTTGTAATGGCGGTCAAATGTGAATTCCTGCTGTCACCCATGTTCCATTCCCATCTTAAATTTCCCTTGTTCCCGAGAGCGTCATTCTCTTGTTGAATTCCAGTTAGAGGCCAGAGTGTTGTCATCTCCATGTTAAATTCCGTTTAGACGGTAGCGTCATTTCTGAGGCGAAGAATTATAGCCTCAATTCTTAATTCCAGTTTGAGGCCATACTGACATTTTTTAGACCAAAATATTATAGCTTCAGTGTTTAATTCCCGTTTGTGTTGATACCGATATTTTTGAAGTCCAAGTGACACTCTACTACTTACGGTCATTTTCCTACATTAAAAGCACTTTGAATAATGAGAGAGAAAGACATATAGAACTATGTGGGAAATACACGAATATACGCGATATGTATAATAGTATTTACACAGGTATTGTAAGTAATCATTTAAAAATATGTGTAGGAATCAAGATAATAGGGAAAATCGTCTGGTGTCCTCCATTAAATATTAAACATTTTTAAACACATTACACCCGAGATCACTAGTTGAGACGAACACTGAAGTAGAAGATCAATCGTTCCAGGTAAAAGTAGGTAATTAACATATAGAAGTACTATCCTGCGTTGATGTAAAAATCGGATACGCTGTAAAAAAAATATAATGGGATGTAGTTTCGGTTGATTCTCCACAATTACATAATGATGACTCAATTACAATGTTTGTGAAAAAACCCCAGTATTATTTAGGCCACTACAATTATTTATAATTCTTGCATGGAGAACATAATATTTCTTCTCCCAGGTGCTAACAGTAGATGGCGGATTACGCGATTCGCTCTATGTATTACGCGTGTTCTAACGCATAATTTAGTTACCCCAGCTTCAGGCCACGGTATGTTTCATTCACACACCTCGGGAAGATCTTGAATATTTCTATGGAGAAAGTCTGCACGGTGTGACTTGTAGGTAGACTGGTGGTAAGACTGTAAAATAATTTAGTGTACCAGTCAAATATTCAAACAGCTTCAATGCCCGTGTCTGTGTAGACCTAACGCCTTGCCATCTAGTGTCTCCATTATCTTCTCGGTGCAACAAGACCCATAGATATAATATAGGTATTCATTGTTCATAACAGTCTTTCTGAACCATCAATACGCCGAGCCACGTACACACGGATTAAAAAGGTATGTGACGCTTTCTTTTAGCAGCCATATTTGTTCACTTCCTGTTAACAGCATGTAGTACCTGGATATAGGTTACAAATTTAACATTCATTGTTAAGCTGAGCCAAACTGAGCTCTGGTGAGGGTAATATATAGTGTCATATGTAGACACTGTAATTCGCGATACCTTGCAATGCACGCCATGAATATCCTTATATTGTTTATCATCATTGAAAACTTACGCATTTTTGTTCCAGGACACGGGTTAAAATGTACAATGGTACATATGAAGCATAAATATTGGATCTGTACCAAATGTAGAAGTTTACCATCGATTAGACAAATAAGTTCTTCTCTCGTCACTTTGTAAAAATTATTTTCAGCCTTGACTGGTTGTAGTCGTTAGCGAATCGATGGGGTATGTTAGAAATTTTGAAGTGGCAGGAAACAGTTTGTTGATTTAACAAATGCGTGCACACGTGTATGTGTCAGTGTTTTATTTGCCATTCCTTTATCTTTATTTCATCTCATTAAAATTTTTTAAGGTTTAAAAAAATGTAATGATAGCTTATATTATCTACCCTTCTTGTACATGTTTGTTCTATTTTCGTTATCGTTTTTATTTTCCCATAAAATAAGACATACGCGGGTAATATGACTGCAGTGTTTCTAAAGAAGAGTAAACAAACGTAAGAGATCAAACATGTAGGTCTTGCGGAGAGGAGCGTTGTAAAATGAATATAATATAATACACGAGGTTAACAAGGTCTATATCTATATAGTTTATAAAATTAATGATAACTGATAGTAGTACATGGTGTACATTAAGGTAATTGCTTTTACGTACATTTTTATTAATGAACTTCCTCAGTAACAGATCATCTATTTTTTTTTTCTTGGTAAAATTTTTATTAAATATGACAAAAGCAGCGAAAGCCTTTCGAACATTGTTATGTTAGTTACATATACAGCCCCTTCACGCCCCTGCGAACAATGAAAATAGATATTAAGATCCTTCTCTTGGGCCAAAGACAATTTTGCTTAAAACAAAATTAGAGGCATACAGTGACCTTGAATGGAGGTTGAGGTTTCAAAATGATGTAACGAACCAAGTGCTAGGAGTTGTATTAATTGCACACGGGAGGGTGTGCAATTAATACAACTCCTAGCACTTGGTTCGTTTATACCCCAGAGATTTTAAAAACGAAAAAGGATCAAGGATATAAAAATGCATAAAACTTGGTCGCTATCACTGTTGTCTTATTGGCGTTTCAAAGCAAAAGGAATCTCCCGAATGTAAACAGGCAGACTGCTTGTTATCCATTTCTGGTTTCTAGAATTGTCCATTTGTGTAAACGTTGTGTCGTCTGCGTCCAATATTTGCAATGTTTAGTTACAATATTTCCAAAACAAATTGAACAAATAATTAGGAGGAACCCTTGCATTCATATTTTTAAAGAGATAAAACTTCAAAATTTACGGAATTATTGAGATTATAAAAGACTGTGAACTGCATCACAGACGTTGCTTGAAAACATAGATTGGCTTACGTAAATGTGGCGAGTGTGTTATTAAATAAAATCCTGTATGATTCGAAAGGCCAACAACTTACAGTCTTTGGAACCCGTTGATAAAATAGGATTTTTTTCAAATCAATGAACGAAATGACTAAGTTTTGTGCATCTTTTATCTCCTTGATACTTCTGTTTTGAAAATCTGTAAAAAAGGGGGTGGGTGTACAAACAAACGGGATGGTGTGAGAATACTTTATAGTATTAGCACATCCTCCAGTTCGTTTGTATCGAAACGCCAACAAGCTGATAGTGTTTGGGACCCTCTGGCGACAATCAGGTTAGAGTTTATAAATCTCTATGAATGAAATGACTAACTTGTGTACATTTTTATATCCTTGATGCCTTCTGTTTTTTTTTAAAATCGGTAGTAGGTATAAACAAACGGGATGGCGTGAGAATACATAGTAGCAGATTAAATTCAGTTAGTTTTATGGTCTTACTGTCTCTGATTTTCCTCAGTCCCATTGTTGTGAATGGCTGACACACAAAGCCACTGCCAAAAACCATGATATATAATGTACGCTGTTGGCATAGGATAGTAAGATTGGTTGCTAAAACTCAGTGTAACATTTTCTAACTTACGGACACTCTAATTAATACTTTTAATCTGTTACGTGCTCTTTGTTGGATCTTAAAGGAAGATAAGAGACAAAAACTTGCCTCGAATGAAACATGTTAGACTGCGTTATCAATACAATCCTGACATACAGTGTAAGTGCAGAGAAAAGAAAGTTTATATGTGATAAATGACAATCAAGCCAATGGAACGTACAGGTAGATAAGTTCCTTGTTGGACCTTACAGTGAGACATTCTGTTTGATGAATCTTACATGTAGAGAAGCTGTTTATTGTACCTATCAGTCATACGTTAGGGTTGTTTGTTAAGTATTACAGAGTGATGTGCTATGTATTGGACATTACAGGTAGATAGGCCCGGCATATTTATTAATAATTTGCTTAGGGTATTAGATGAATACTATTTAGAACCAGAGGCAGCAATGTTAATTATTTTGTTCTAAGGGTAAAATAGTGTATCCTCTACATTCTACAGGCTTTTATTACACTGCAGGAAAGTATTCAAAGTGCCTTCTCACAGAAAAGTAATGCAAGTTCTCCCAGCATAAGAATATTTTGAAACTGTAGTAAAGTCTGACTAGCTCCTGCCCTGCACCGTCTGCAGTTACCACATTTTCTTGGATGGTTTGCAGTTTAGGTAAAGAGGAACTCTATCGATTTCGGGGTCAAAAGGACATTGTGATGAAAGAGTATGCATGTATGGATGGAGGGATGGATCGATAAATAGACGGATGTATGGATGTATATAGTGTTTAACGGCACCTTAGCAAACAAGTGGCTTGTAGACGAATTAAAATTAAATTTCGACAAATGTTAAAGGAAATATTGCACAACAATTTACGAAGATAAACCCTTCCAAATAAGTGTAAACATTAAGTTAAACAAGATAAAATATTAAAGGTAAAGATGTTAAATTCTGCTAAATATATATAAAATAACACTTAAAGGTAATATATGTAACGTCCCTAACACATTCATTATAATTTATTTTATAAATCTCATTCCTGTAAAAAGTCCAATATTGTTTCGGGTGGTAGGTCCTCGTTTAGTTTCTTCAAGCAGTTTATGTCTAAATACTTCTGTCTCACAGGATGGAGATCCACACACTCGACAAGAATACGTTCCACTGTCAGTGGACACTGGCCTGGAATGCATTCCAAATGAAGTTCATCCTTCTGGAGATATGCATGAATCAGAAACATGTATCCGAAACGCGATCGGCAGAATACCACCTCATCTCTCCGACTTGTTCTATTCGTGTACAAGGGATGCCACAGTCCAATAGTGGTTTTGATGTTCTTAAGGTTGTTTGTGTGGTTTTCATTCTACATAATTTGCTTCTTATGACGAACATGCTTATATACAATGCTTGAAGTCGGTATATGGAATCTTCTGTTCGGAAATGGGTGACTGCAGAGAAGCTTTAGCTGCTTTATCTACTCGTTCATTAACCTTGATAACAAGGTGATTAAACAGCCAATAGTACAGGATACATGCTTATGCCGCATCTTGGATATTAACAGGCTGTCATATTTAATATTCTGCAAGGATTTTGATGTGGAAAGCGCATCGAAAAGAAATTTGTTTTTGAGAGGTCTTAGCCTAGTTCAAAGCTTTGACTAATGCTGTAATTTCTGTTGTAAAAATTAAGGCTTTATCTGGTAACCAGCCTGAGATGGTATCAATGGTGAATGGTGTTACGTCGGCATTTCCAGTTTTGTCTCTGTCTTTTGAACCGTCTGTTTATAGAGATGTAACAGCCGTAAGATGCTCTGATTTCATTGAATCTACTCGGAGAAAGAAAAAGATTTGTCGACGGCTGTTTGAATTCTCAGTGGTAAAATATTATTTTCAGAGGTTTTGATAACCAAGGTGGTGATCTTGGTATACAGAGTCTTGCAATATTTCGAACATTTATTTTTGCTGTTTCCTAGTAAGGACAAATTTGTATGCTGAAAGGTAGAACGAAGTTTGATTTGAGGACGTACAAGGTTGGGCGTAAAGTTGGCAGCATACGGAAGAGTTCATTTTGTTTATCTGAGATAAAGTTATGGTTCTTTTGTCTTAACATCGAGCTTTTCGAAGGGAAAGTTCTAAATGCACACATAGAAAATCTAAGCTCCTGCCTGTGAATCGGATCAAGCATTTGGAATTAAGGTCTGCAAGCTTATCCGTACACAGTCGAGCCATATCCAAGGTTCGATCTTAATAATGACATGTATAACCGGAGCTATAACTTCCGATTTGCTCCTGTCTTTGCCTGCCAACCGTAACTCCTAAATTTCTATTTAACAAAAATGGAGATAGAATTAAGTAGGCGACCCATCAGTCATAGGATGAAAAGGTCTTTTATTATCATGGGACTTTCTGTAGGTCTACAAAGATTGCAACTATATGTTCTCTCTTTATGAAAGCTTCTCTAATAAATGCTTCTAGTTTGTCAAGATGGTCTATTGAACTTGGCATCTGAATCCAAATTGAAGTCTGATAGTAGTTTGTTAGATTCGAGATACCAGAATAATGTATCAGTTATCATTCATTCCAAGGTTTTGTAAATACGGGTTGTTACTGATAAGGAACGAACGTTGGATCCTTTCAGATTGGGAACTGGTAGCCCCGTTGTTTCTCGTCAGACTGCGTGAAGTCGAAACTTTCCCAAATTTTACTGAAAAAGTTTCGCAGTGTATTTTGAACTTTGTCAGATAACTGTTTCAGGAAGTTGATAGCGGATATCATCATTTATCACATAGTCGGTACACTTCGTCTACAGTGTGTGCAGTTTCATATTTTTGATATTATACGTGTGAACATATCACTTTATGTGATTCTGATTGATCCAGATAAGCCCATGAAATTATTGTGCAGTATTCTCTTTACTGATTGGCTGGGATCGTGGGAAAACGTTTTTAACCCCGCCTTCTGGAATGTTTTGATTCGAATGAACATTTTTTGGCGGCCATTTTTTAACTCGACTCGCGAAGGGAAATTGAGGAAAAATTATATCGGCTGTCTGAATATGGATATGATACCCCCACAGGGGTTTGTTATGTCATGTTTAACAATATCATCATAAGAAAAATGGCGTAAAACTACAAGACAACAACAACAATAAGAAGTAATACTAAAGGTATTGCTTATTTGATAGCGGGTGGCGGGGAAGGGGGGGGGGCGGTATATCTGTAACATAGATATAGAATCCACTGTATATACAAGAGTAGTTTAAATGTTAACTTAAAGAAGTAAATAAACTCACCTCTGTTCACAGAAGAATCTGGACATAAATGGGTCTCCTAACTGACAGAACTTTATCCAACCACAGCATCTTTACGCAGTATATATGGGATGCAAATCCGACTCGAATATAAATTTGTGTATGTCCTCTGTACAATCTATTGTTCCAAATCAAATGCTGCAAATATCGGGTCACAAAAGCATATCAGTAAATGTGGGAATTTTTGCATCCAGTAATCCTATTTCACATGAAAATCGCAACAATGTAACATTTAGTTCTGAAAGTGACATTTTATGGTTAAACATGTACTCTAGGTCGACTGTACTGTGTACCGTATCAAACAATGTGGCAGCATCACATCGCATTGATCATTCTGTTTTGAAAAATGGTTTGTCGTTATAAAATGTTCTGCTTATTCAGATGGAAGCTTTTTCTTTGATTTATAGTTTGTAAAAAGGTACAATCTACTTTTACCAGTTCAACTTTGTTTGGGACTATATTTGATGCACAAGAAATGAAAGGTGCACCGTCAATCAGAATGAACGAAATTATTCGCTCTTCTTTCTATCTAAATAATTTCCACTGAAATAAAAACTATGTGATGAAAAGAATCTCAAATGGGTAATGATTTAATATTAAATTTATGAAACTCGTTGAATAATGTCCGATTTTGCTCGCCAAGGCTCGCAAAAGCTGGACATTATTCAACTCGTTTCATAAATTCAATATTAAATCATTACCCATTTGAGATCCTCTATGTCCTCCTGAAGTGTCATGGGTTATATCAGGAGAATCTTGTAACTCAGAGAGTGAAAGGTTAATTCTGCTTTTCAGTCTTAGCAGATCTGAAGTTTGGAGAAACCTTTTCATTAAAGGTTTGACACGGCGGAAGCTTTTTAATAAATATTTAGTTAGAAATTCTTATATAATGTTTCATTCCATGTATTTGAGATTTCTGGTACGGTTGCGACTATTTTATCAAATGTCCTTAAACGTTTGATGGAGCGGCCTTTATTTTTGCCAAAATGTTTCGTACTAAATTTCATAACAAAAGTTCATCCTAGAAACATAGGATCTCCATGTTTTCATCTTGCTCTGTTTAATGGTGCTACGAACTCCAGCTCAGTATATACAGTATTTATTCAGATTTTCATGATTTGTTGACACGTTTTGTGTTGAATTCTCAGTAACATCCTGAAGTATCTTTGTAAATGAGGCTGTTGGAACTAGTTTGGTTTCCAGATGGCGTCTTTGCATGCATCATTGTTATGTATATCTATATTGCAAGATTGCCTTTGGTCACAAATTGAAGACAGAGACCTATCTGACTACTCACATTTTATTGCTGTTGTTGTAAATAATATATTACAAAGCTAATATTTGGTTATGATTTTAGTTTATACATTACGACAATTTTTACACTTAGGGATATACATGTTTACAGATGTTGAGTTCCAGGTCTAGATTTTTTAAATTAAGTATGTTTTAGAAGCAAGTTGTTTATAAATTTGATGGGAAAATGACCCTCATTCTGGTACTGTTATTGTGTCATAGCTTTTTATATAAATGTTGTTTACTTTAGAATTAGTCATTCCAATTGTTAATACCAGTCAGGTGGAATTAGGTGTGTTCATTTGAGAGATTTTAATTTATTTTGTGAAATTATCCATTGGAATTACAAAGTGCTCTAGGACTTTAGGACTAAATTGCTATTTTGGAATTATTATGAATTCATTCAAGGATATTTTGGATTATATCATTGTGGTACATCAAGACTGTTAGCACATAAGCACTATTCCAGGCTACTGGCACAATAGGATCTTCAAGTTTGCAGTTGATTTGGAACAAAACTAGAATTTGTTTGGAATAGTCTATAGTTTTGGACTTAAGAATAACCTTTAAGAATAGTCTGGGATGTAATTCACAATACTGTAAGTTCCTTTATAAATCGTCACTTTATGTTCAAGGAAATAAATTATTTGCTGAACGTTTTTCTGTTACTAAGCTTCAGACCACAGAGTCGTAACATTATCAAACCATTGTTTGTTAACACCTTTAGAAATCGAGGAAGATTTTGGCATTGTATCTCCTGAAAGATCATGGAGTGTGTTGGTAAATAGGACTTGGCATCCACTACGCTGTCAAAATGATCAGCTGTCAGACTTGAATCACAGAGTGATTAAAACGTTTCAAAATCTGCATTGTTACATTTCCATCTCTACCTGAAACCCTGGGGTTTGGGAATGTTATTTCTTAAACATATTAGAAAATGGTCACTGCCACATCGAACGTCACCAGCATCCCAAGAGAAGTCAAGTTAAAGATATGAATTGCAGATAGTTTGATCTAAGGACGATTTGGATTCTGAGCACATGATGCTGCTAGGCATACCACTTCAAACAATGATTGATAAATCTTCTGTTATCTACCCTCTGTCGTTGATGTCTTTACAGCCCCAAACAGTATGCTGGCCTTTAAAGTCACGCAAAACTTAAATCACTGGCACCTGTTCAGGAAGATAGTCAAGATCATATTGATTGATTTGAGAACTTAGAGGGAAGAATAAAGTCAAAGAGTTTTATGTAAGGACCACGAACGACTACGGCATGTAAAGTGGTAATTTGGCTTTAAGGAGTTGACCTATTTATGATAGAGAATGCTCCTCCAGCAACCTTATAAGTGTTTCGTGACATGTTGCTAGTTTTTAAGATTAACTCTGTTAATTTATTTGATAAAGGTTCCCGGAAGACACGTTACTATTTGCTTATGTTCTTTAAGTGACAACAGATTTTATCAATATTTGCATTTTATGCCATAATGTTTCATTATATTATAGTGTCACATATATTTATGAACTGGTGGAAATACGGGATTCCTGGGATCTTTCTTTTGTGCGATATCAAAGGGTCCAGTGTCCAAACATTCTAGATCTCCAAACATACAATTGTCAGATCCTTTGAGGAGTCAAGTAGACTCTTCGATCGTTTCCTTGTTTGGTTTAGAGCATGAATTACTACCTTTGGCCCTCGGATGCTGAAGGTCGTGGGCTCGAACCCGGGCCGAGTCGTACCAAAGACATAGAAAAATGCTACTAACAGCTGCCTCGCTAGGCGCTCAGCATTAAGAGGTTAGTGTTAGGACTGGTCGGCCTGGTGTCAGGATAATGTGACTGGGTGGGACATCATGCTACATATATAAGGCATGATGCCTCAGTGTAGGAGAGCACTATAAACTGTCACACTCCAGACATCGTAGCGATATGACTGAAAAATTGTTAAATCTACGTTAAATATCCAAATCACACACACACACACAGACACAGACACAGACAGACAGACACACACACACACAAACTACCTTTGGCAGCGGTCTGCTACTGTTTTGTTGGACCGGATTTATCCAGACTCGGTAGGAGAACTGGCAATCTTCTCTGGTACACATATTGTCCGTCTACTGCAATCGGTAGTTTGGTGCTCTTTTCGTGGGTTAGAGTTTGGTGTGTTTTATTTTTTTTTCTGTAGCGACCGCTCTGGTGGCCTTGTGGTCAGAGCGCCCCCTCGGATGCGTTATGTCATGGGTTCGAATCCCGGCCGAGACATACCATCGACTTTCGCCCTCGGATGTGGAAGGTCGTGGGCTCGAACCCGGGCCGAGTCATACCAAAGACGTACAAAATGCAACTAACAGCTGCCTCGCAAGGCTCTCAGCATTTACAGGTTAGTGCTGGGACTGGTCGGCCTGGTGATGGATAATGTGACTGGTTGGGACATCATGCTACATGTCTGTGCCATGATGTCCCAGTACTGGGCATCACTATAAATTGTTACACTGCAGACATCATAGCGATATGACTGAGAAATTGTTAAAGCTACGTTAAAAATCCAAGTCAGGCACACACACAAATACACACACAAACAGACACAGACACAGACACAGACCCACACACACATGTTTTTGTAGCATTAACTGTCCTAATTTCTTCACTGTCGATCCGAATATTTGAGTAACCTACTTCGGTGTCGGTTTGGGTTGCTGTTAGCTTTGCTATAGGTGCCTTCAAGACTAATTTGATCTTGTGACCATTCTAATGTATATCTATGTGCAGACATCATTTGTGGAAGATTTCCTCAGAACCTTGCTGTTCCGGCATAAGATTTGTCAGCCGTGTTAAGTAAATATGTTTTCTCAAGAAGTTGCTTGGACTCAAGAACGCCGATGCCTTTGGTGGCCATGCTTCTCAAGTCATTCACACCAGGGACATTTGCCTCTATCATCAAGATCTTGGGCAAGTTCAATTATGAGCAGCATCCTAGGAAATTAATGATGTGTTCTGCATGTTGTTGTGGTAAAATATTGCCCTTTGGTGCAATGACATCATACATGATTGGCGCTCTGTAATAAAATCAAAACTACAGATTCAGCAGTTATATAAAACTATGAAACAAGCTTGTTCTATTAGCGTTTTGTTCACTGACCCATTCCATATAATGAAGAAAATAAATCATTTGCAGTCCAAGGAGTATAAGTTGAATATAATATGAACTCCATCTTTAAGCTTTGTTACCTCCCAAGAAGCCATATTTCCCTTCAAACTCAATGGTCCTCTTCAGGTACATACAGATCTCATATACACTTTTCAAATGACTGCCAAATCAAAGGAAACAAATCATAAAATGGTGTATGTGTCTGTGTTTGAATATTTTATCAATAGCAGTAACAAGAACAACAAATCAAAACAGACACTCTTACGGTTTTTGGTATATTGTTATGAACAAGAATTCGCAAACAAAAGTTCTAAACATATCACAGAAATATAGTTTCTTTTATTTTCCACTGTTTTTCTCTTTGGTTTTCTTCACTGGAATGTGTTCTTGTTCTTATTCTTGCTGTTTTAAATTTCCTTTTCTGCTTCTGAACACTTATCCTTTTTCTCTTTTTATTATTTTCTTGGGTCACTCTAACGATTTTTGCCCATTCTCCTGACATCGATAACAGGCATCTTAACTTTTGTCTCAGGACCTGCTTTCTCCTGTCTTCGATTTCTTTGACAATTTGGACGTTCTTTAACCCATCGTCCTTTCTCTAGGCTTACATAATAACCATCTTTACTCTTATCTCAAGAAGATTAGTCTGACACTCATCAAGAAATCTTGTAAGTGTATTTTCGAATAACTTTCTGTAAATCTGTCGTCAGAAATGTGATATTTTGTGGTGATTCCATCTTCACTTTTTGAAAATGAAAGAGTTTTATCTTAGATAGAGGGTGATCTGTATATAGTTTTAACCTAGTCAACTCAAATTTGAATCCTCTACCATCAAAAGATGATCACACCTTCACAGGAGAAACAGAAGCAATGTGATTACAGTGTTCTGTGTCACCTAACACTCTCCAAGACATTTTTTGGCAGATGTTCAAAGGAAATGGTTTTGAAGAGAACATGAGAGGTCCCTCTCTAACACTATCCTCCTTCTCAAGACCAGGTGTGTCAAGATCGGTCAGAAAAGAAAGCTTCTCGATTTCCCCTGAAGCTCATTTGCATATTTGAGATATTCACAAAGTGATTTGCAGAAAATTAGGCTGCCTACATTTACATGGTCATGTTTAAAGAGTTATAGTCTAATGTCCAGGCAGAGAAAGTAGGTGTCTTCATTAGCAATTAATTGGTGTCTGTGTAAGAGATGTTAAGCAACAGTGACATGCTGACGACGGTCCATCACTCACTAGAGTTTGAAATCTGCTCTCTGGGTTATAACGATTTATGACGACACAAAAAATAGTAACAACGTTAATTACTGTGGCCATTTTTTGAGGCAAATCCTGCCCGATTTAATATAACATTACAATTCTTTATTTGGACCATGTTCGCATTTATTACACGAAAATTCATAAATGTAAAATCATCTTCAATTTGAAGGTCTCATTACGTGTTTGGTACTATTTAATGTCTTACGAACGTTGGCCTAAAGATTCTATGGTGAAAAAAATAAACGAAAAACTTAAGTTTCATTCGGCGACAGTAAGGTACCTTTCAAATTGAACACGTTCAAGCTTACTGCTATTTCAAGAAACAAAGGATGAACTGAAACTGTTGATTTTGAAGTGCACATGCTATGAAAGATATTATTACAATAAACAAAAGTAAGTAATATTTCAGCGACATTAATTGTACCGGGTTATTGAGAATGATTGTGGTTATAATCGACGGTTATTATGAATATTTCGCTAAAAGGTCATTAGTCGTGCTCGGTGTCACTCTTACTGTATTCAAAAGACATAAAATAGACTGGCATCTTTATGCTTTAACTTTGATGCCATATTTGACGAATGCTAGTAGTATTCCGCATTTGATGAAAGAAGAATGGAATGGCATAAGACTGTAATGAGCAAAAGACCTTGAATAACAAACAGTATATTATTTTGTAGGTGCATTAAACATGTTTAAATGTGCAAATCAAATCAGCTGTATATGGTCGCTTCTAAGTAGGTCCAACTGCATACAATATAAACCCCTTATCTGATGTGACATAAGGAGCCTGCAAGATAGGTTCTACGTTCTTTGTGATACTGATTGCTCTGGACAAATTGAACAGACCCATCTATTCCGGAGTAAATGTCCACCCCCTTTGTCCTTCTGTGCGGGCGCCCATGATCTGCAACAAGTCAAGCCTTCCAAATTTATGAACATATAAAATAATTTGCAACAATACTTCAAAATACTTCTGTTTTAACAAAGCTCAGTGAAGGCCATATTGTTTCACCCCATGCAAATTGTCATTCTCAACGAGTAGCTAGACGTTACAGCATGGCTAAGGTTGTTGATAGAAATATCTATGTTTATGTAATCGAACAGAAGTTCTAATGGGATTGATTTGCACAAGTCATCATGCATGCAGAGGACATATTCTAAATTTTGATGTTGCGCCAGATCTGAAAATGTCTGAGCTATCCAATTGTATTCCGACAGGCTACATCAGCCGTGACTGGGATCGTGAAGTACATGTTAAAGAAAGGATACTATATCCTATACAAGTCAAAACGCGCGCCTTGTCCTGAATCGAGGTACTGTGCTTAAAATGGCCTGTAATGAGGGCATTTATAAGAAAGTGCTGTTTTTGTTTAGAGCAGCAGAATTTGTTAGGGAAGACATGCTCTTTTCAAAATTGGTTGCCAAGGGGATCAAAATTCCTAATTACTTTTAGCTTTAGCAACCATTATATTTTTGGATCAAATATTAAGTCTCAGACAAATATTCAGAAAGTTATTTCCATAGCTTTACGTTTACAGTATAATAGCTGTATATGGTGTATAAATGGTGTGAGAAAACGAGTAAAAACACCATAGCAAAGTTTCTGTGGTGCTTGTTCATACATGCACAAACTAAAGCCAGTCGACAAAATTGTTCTAATTGGGGTTGCCAGTGTTAAATGACCATGTCATGTCCGTCGCTACTAACTTAGCTAAGTGCATATGCCACTGCTAAAAGATGGTGTTGTATGTTCATCAAAAATACGACAAGGAATGTTCACAGTGCAGTAGTTGACAATGCAGACCATATTACTAGGTCTGCAACTGCAAGAGACTCTTTTCACGACACAGGGATATCAATATTTGAGCAACTCATTTGTGATGACAAATCCAGCAGTCGTAAGGAATTCGTTTATAAATTCGTTCTCATTGAATCCAAACTTGAAGAAGAATGACAAACACTATTTCCTATAGCTTTAAATAATATTTGTAGAACAAATCGTGGCACATTTCTTCCAAAGAAGAATACGAATGGCCATCTGCTGTGCAATAAGATCTTTTAAATCAGTTCATATGACAAGGTAAGTGTACACCAAGTAACGAAAAGCATTCTACATACATTCCTTCAGCATGCCTTTATCTTTACTTTGAAGTCACAGTGGACGAAAGCCGTCTCAGTTTCGTTGATTGGTGCGTAAAGGTCAAAGGAGAATCCCCAATGCTATTTCTGTCTCTTGAGAGTGCAGTTTGAAATTAATGTGATTATATCCATAAGGCAAGCGGACTTTGGTGTATAAGTAAGTGCTGTCACATAATTGATTTTATAGTTTGTTGACGTAGCTCCTGCAAGGTATTCAAGGTGGTTGTCCGTATACCTTAAAGACATAAGGATATACACGTGACAAATTCTGAAGCAGGTTAAGAGTTTGTTCGAGGAAACTTTCTGGTTCACAAAGCATCGTGACCCTTTTTAGCTCTAGCAATTGACCGCGCCCATGGGCTAAATAATGAACTGGTCAAAACCACTGTGGGAGCTGTGGGTCCCACTAATAATCCTATGGTTCTTTGTTGCCCTAGATGGTGGTTGGACCAGAAATGGCGAAATGTTTTGGAGATTATAGACGTCATTGGAGGAAACTAACGTGCAAATACGTATGTTATGTATAGCAATATTACGTGCTTAACTTTTGTCCATGATTGTAGAAGAGAATGGCCATTTGTAAAGATGTTGACAGCTCTTTTAGTTCAAAATATTCTAGACAAAGCTAGATTACATTTATATGGAATTTTTCAATTTGAAATTACCCACTTATAGGAATTGTAGAACATTCTATTGCGTATTACGTCAAGTGAAAAATTGATAGTGAATTTGTAAACATTTATTCATTCCTATTTTAAGATCAGTCTGTTCAATCATCTATACTGTAATCAGATATAATTTGAGAGTAATTATGTATGTAAATTATTCATTGGAATTACAATGTGCTTATTGACTTATTGGACTAAAACAGGACAATGGGATTATTGAGAACTCATTCACAGATATTCTGTATTTCATAACTGTGGTACATCAAGACATTCCAGACTTGCAATTCTTTCGGAATATGTCATACTTTGGACTTGTGATAGGACATCTAGGATTATTTGGAATTTAATTCACAATGTTGTTAGCGTTTCTTAAATTTTCACAAAAGGTCAAAATGCACTTTGTAGCGTTTGTGATAGATTGTTGTACCGTTGACATAATGTCTAAGGCAGTTGTCGATAAAATAAAAGACACGCAAATACAGCAAACCAGAAGGGTAAGGCATCATTTGTCATAAGGCAATGTACTCAATCTAGACGGAGCCTTTAGTTTATAATAAATTCTCATCATATATCAGAACAATATGAAAAAAATTGCGATCCCCTTTTTTGCATATGTATCGCGTATCATTTACTGGCTTGGATGCTAAATTTGACTCTCATTTTTCGTTTCTCCGAGTTCTCTTTTCAACATTACCTTGTCCCTTGCAATAATAAATCGTTGTTGTATATGGCAACTATAACAAATTAGAACTATTGTTGTTCTGTGTCGAAGGTTGTTTTAGATCAAACAGATGTTGAAACAGTAACTGTTCTGTGAATACATGTCATTCATCTACCTTCAGTCCAAAATCGTTATGTCTTTCGATGGTTTCATTTGGGATTACGAACGTTCAGTTCGTATCACACAGAACAGATGTTGCAACAGTAACGGTTCCGTGAACAAAGGTTGTTCATCTACCTTCAAGCCATGTCTTTCGATGGTTTCATTTTGGATTACGAACGTTCAATTTGTATCACACAAATCCGCTTATTTGTGAAAAATAATAATCTACTTACACTTCATGAAATTTTAAGAGACCAAAATATTGTCGGACTGGTGATAAGTAAAGACGAAGCTGGGGTGGGGTGGGGGTGGGGGGACCCCACCCACCCCACTTAGGATTTCTATCCACCCGTTTACTAAAATCGATGGTAACGGAAAAAAGTAGATTTCTTTGAGACTACAAATATCGGTGGGGGGAACTTACCTTGTGCGTCGATTATTATTTTGTTGAGTGTTACGAGTCATTTATCCCTTCTGGTCTCAGTATACTTGATTATATACTGCTTGTCAATCTATCCGCAAACGAAAGAGAAAGAGAACGCAGACTAGGCATCTATCATCCAGCCGTGACATGAATGAATATCAGGTGTAGTCCGTCAAAGAGTAAAATTAAGACCTTTTTTACCCGGGTAGCACGCGTGATTATTTATTTCTTTTTACTTAATTAACAAGAGTGCTGTTGATTATCACGGTCGACGCTGTCGCCCTTAGTGACTTTAGTCACTGTCATTGTTTTTTAATTGTGTTGAAGATGTCCAACACGCCCATCACGGCACTGCATTCATCTGCGTTCATGGTATTGTCATCAATGGCTTCCGAATTCAATTTAATGCTGTTAGATAAACTAGGCTCCGCGGTTGTTACGATTTTCATATGACGGCTCATACTTGAATAAAGTCTCGCTGATAATGTTTTCCACCTGCTTAACAGCAACTGGCACGAGAGGTAATGTACTATTCCAACTGGGGACGCCGAGCCGTCGTTTATGTGACTATTCCAGTCGCATGAAAGCCCCACTGTGGCCGCGCCGCAACATCAGTGATAGAACTGACACGTTTGTATTGAGTTAGTATACCCTGGCTTTTGCTGATCTCGGCACGTAATTGTGGCACTTTGTCGTTGATTTTATCGCGTCGATATTGCTGAGAGTCCGTTATTATTGTACTAAATTTGGAGTATCCGCCATTTGCATCTAGCTCTCCATTTTAAGGATTTCTTAGATTGTCGTGATTACTTGTTTAATTTTGGGAAGTCGATGTTGGGAAAATAGTCCTCAACTCGAATAATTATCCATTTGCTAGGGGCAAACGTCACAGAATGCAGTATGGGTGAGTTTCCCGGATAGCATGGTTTAATTTCGTGGTGAGTTCAGGCCAGAGGTGAGTAAGTGTCCCTGAGTTAAGTAGTCGCTATTAAAATCTAATTGCGTGGATTGATTGGGTGATTCAATGTGCAGTATTTGTGATGGGGGACTGGTAAATTTTATAATGGGATGAAATGAGAAGGGACAGCTCTGTTGCCATGATGGTTAATGTGGTGCAAGTTTACAGGCGAAATGAAGCTCAAAACCATGATTTAACTGGCCTGAGGTAGCGCATGTAAAATAGTTCCCTTTATTGGGTGGTAGAGTTACATATTTCCATGGCGTGAAAAAGTGAAAGGTAATAAGGAGAAACCGTACAGTTGTGAAGGTGTGCTGTGAATGTGTAGTTGTGATATGTTTGGTTATGCATTAATAAGAGAAAAATTATTCATAGTCTTGACGCGTTAAAATTTACAGTTTATAACATGTTGTATAGAAGTTCTTGTAAATCATGGGAAAACAAGTGACTTCTAGAAGGATTCACGCCAGGGTTGAATTTGCTCGGTAAAGACACCCCATTTGGCGATTACATTATTATTAATATACCAGTGTAACAATAATTGCATGACAATCTCACCGAGAACGATATAATGGTAAAATCTTTACCACTCTTTGCACAGATATACATTGTATAATCTATAGTATACGTGTACAAAGATGGGTGATGTCCAAATTCCAAGCTTCTCTCACTTCACGTTTTTCATCTGATATTGTAGCATGTGATATCAGGTAATTTTGAAACACGTGAGTAATAATTCTTGTGTTTAAAATTTATGCAGTGATTTCAAAAGTTTTGATTAAGCATGCATAATGCACTCGATGGCGCCTCATCGTCAATAGAACTAGAATTTTTGAATTTATCATTGTTTGTAATTATTTACGTACCTCACCCCACCCCATAATTACTGTGTTACTCATCGGGTGTTAGTCAGCCAGGTAATAGGGGACATACATTTATAGACGGCACAGAGAAGTGACAAGTGGTATTATTAAATCCATGCATTTGATAATATTCGCGTATTATTTATTGATAGTGACACCAGTTGAGCTGCAGCGCTTCATGTTTTATTCTAACTCCAGGTGTATATGTACCACCCAAATAAACTGGTTGCGATTACAGAATAAGACGAGTATACTTCTTAAATCCCGCATGGTCTATTCCTTGGTGAAATCGCTAGAAATCGCACACCGTACTTGTTATATGTTCATGAACTAGCTGCCCACAGTATATGTTGAACTCTCAAATCATCACCTCCCACTTGTTGTTTTGTTACAGAAAAAGAACTACTTTATGATGTTTTTATTTGTGTCTCCCCCCCCCCCCCGGCATAATTAGATTAGTTGTTCAAAGGATATTTAGGCAATCATCGTTGAAAGGGTGAGTTACTCGCATAATCCTATGTAACATGATTATTATTGAATTGTTTAGAATGGTTTTCCAAGATACACAATTTTGCAAATTTTGAAGGGTTTGACATGGGTGGGGTGGGCCAGAGTTTTAACTTTGTCACTATCTAACATAAGAACGTACATTCAAATTGCTACTGTAACAGTCTGAGCGTACATCTTTCCTTGGAGTGTATCTTCTTAAACCACGACATATCTTTATCGGAGTCCACATACATACATTACTTGTGGTCATTATTTCCATAGAAAGTTCCCAAAACAAAAAATACACCGAAAGGATTTCTAAGAATCAATCAAGTGAGTGATACATTTGCTTTCATATTCTGTGTTGTCTTTAAATATTTTATAAATTGGTGACTTATATAACCAGTTTTCAGAGAAATGTTTGTTCTACTTTCGTTCTCATTTTGGTCCGGTAAATAGCGGCAGAAAATGTTAAGCTCTTAGAAGGATGATCCATAGAAGGGGATGAAACAATCATATGGTGCCCGAAAATGTAAAAAAAAAAATAAAAATAAAAGTACCGATAGCTTTTATGGGAGGAGAATTATAACATGATTAGTATCTATATAACACAACAATGCCTGCAGCCCAGTGTTTCCCAAACATACAACATTCAATTACTCCTTTTTGAGACATCGGTTTTACCGGCGTACCAATTTTCCCAGTGCCATAGTATTGTTAGCACCAATTGTAATGATTTATTTTTTGTCGCTTAGCATCGAGGGGTGGGGGTGACCCGACCTTTTTTAGGACCGGCCCGCCTGGGCCGTTTTAAGGATCCGACTCCACAATCAAAACTATTGATTTCTTATTTTCCAAAAGCCGATCCGAGCCTTGTATGTAAATATGTAAACCTGGTTAGCAGATCTCGCTATGGCGCTTTGAAATCGAGGTGGGGGTGAACCAACCTTTTTTTTTACGACCAAACCTGGCTTGTCCATTAGGGTAAAAAAAAGTAGTAGCGGCCTGGGTGTCTAGTGTGTTTCAATAACTGATTCATCCACAACAAAATGAATTGTATTTTAAAACAAAATGGTAATCAGTAACGAGTATACATTGACAGGTGATGTGTAATTAAATCGTTGTTTTAATAATAATAATAATAATAATAATAATAATAATAATAATAATAATGAGTGATTTTGTGTTAACACGGGAATCTCGCACAGCTAAACTAACTCGACAACGAGTAGAGGCAATTAAGAAATATCTCCCCGTCCGTGATTCTGTTAAACAGTAACTACAACAACGTCAGGAGGCGAAAGAGGAATTTACAGAAGGTGCGGTAGAATTGTTCAAATCGGTCACAGAGGTTACCTAAGAGCTTCTTCTATCGATGGAACAAACCGCTAAAACAACTGGAAAAATAGCAGAACAACTTGAAAAACCAAAACTGATTCTGTGAGAACTTTCAGTTGAAATAGCTGCTGCTCAACCACAATTGAAGCAACAAATACAGCAAGCAATTAAAGGTATCGATCGAGCTCGTGTTGAGATCGGTGATGTCAGGGACCTTGTTGCACCAGAACCAGAACTAAAATCAGAACCTGATAAAAGATTCCCACCTACCCAATCTCCCGAAGAAGGTCTTAAAAGACTTCAGAATAACCCAATAGCGGTTGCTGCAACAGAATATCCAGTTCGTAATAATTTGTTAGATCCAGAAACCGCTGATGTTTCAGAATCAGACTGGTTCCTTTTGGATATCGAAAGTACCATGTTATAAGTCAAATCAGGGGTAAACATTAGGATGACTTTACACATTTTAAGAAACAAGTCAAAGAGGTTAAAAGAACGTCATTACCTGGAGATATATTATAACCCGAAAAATCACCATTCAGACACCTCGTATTGAAGAAGAAGAAGCAACCGGATGTGGTCTTATCACTTGCGATATGCAATCACAAGGTGGTTTTACAAACAAGGTGGTAAAGTCATCCCTGAATAGCCGGTAATTCACGATAAACTTTGCCCCAATAACATCCTCGCTGATGTCGATCGACTAGAAATTTTGATTGGTGGAAGACGAGCCCGCAATAATTCCCCCGAAATCATCAGTGAAGCAGCTGCTATTTGTCAGCGTTTATTCACCATTGGCATCATGGACGTCTATCGGGCACTTATCGATGAAATTATTGATGATCACTACAGCGATTGATCAGTTAGATCGGTTGATAACAAAATAACAAGATTATACACAATGCCCAACGTGGACCAATATTGGTTAGGGTGATAGATTCACGATTACCAGTATATAAGTTATCTACCGAGATGGAATTGGTAATGTTGTTCAAAGTTTATTTAGAAGGATTGCCCCAAAAACGATCCTGGTTGCAAAACAATTAAGAATGGACTCCATCGATGTTGTTCTCGATAAAGCTATTGGCGATGTTTGTGATGCTGCTAGTAAAGCATTCTCAGCGGTCAAGGACAGACTGGCACGATTAGTACGACGAAAACCGCAGCCGCAGCCAGTAAAACTGCCCGAAGTGATGCATGCAAGTGGCAGTAAAATAATAAATAAAGCTGCAAATTAACGACTGAACGAATTAGCTGGCGAGCCGTCACTAACAAAACAACAAACCACGAGAGAGAAAAAACATATAACCACAAGTCTGATAGCGGGCAGTGGTCTGGCTCGACGTCGTTTTAGACAACAATAAATGTAATAAAATGGTCTAGCGTGTATTTGACCTCTCATGTGACACGGACGCGCCAGTCCTTTAAGATGAATCAGTGCGTGATTATCAGTATTATTCTTATGACGCCCGTGTACCCGACGGACATGAGTAGTAGTAGGGGGAAATTTAGGCTCCTGTAGACTTTTGTGTTAAACTGTGGCCCAGCACTATGGGGTCAATAATGTTGGTCAAATGTTTAGGGCCGATATAGGGTCAAATGAAAATCTACAGAGCCAATATAGGGTCAAATTAAAATGTATAGGGGTGATACAGAGTCAAATGAAAATGTATAGGGACAATGTAGGGTCAAATGAAAATGTATAGGGTCTGAATAGGGTCAAGGACCCATATAAACAAACAAACACTTGTACAACATAAAGACAAAACATATTTTTGGCAATAGAGACAATAAATCTTTTCTTGGCAATGGAGTGGCCCTGAAAATGGCCCTTGGGTTTTCTTTTAACACCATAGTGTTAACATACGTAGCATCGCATAGGTCTTCTTCTCGTCTTCAAACTTCGCCTGATTTCCGAACCGTAGATTAAGGTTCACTTCCGACAGCCTTGCCTCTCCATATACGTCCTTCGTTTCCAAACGGCCATATCTGTGATGTTGGTAATAGTCCATGATGATCCACCATGACTTACATGGGTAAGTCCGTTATAAACAGCAGGAGACAGAAGAAGAAAACGTTCTTATCAGACATCGCAAAGCTTTGATCAGAAGTTTCGATCTGTGTTGGCTCTTCCATCTGTTGTTTCGAGGAGACACTTTCAAAGACGTCAGTCATCACGATGAACATTTTGATGCCATTACCAGCATCACCGGATTCCTCGGATACAGTTATTATTGTGTGAAATATGGGTATAATAATCGAGAGGAGCACAAGCAATGAGGATCGAAATGTCGAGGATTTTTAGCCTCTTATCTCTGTCTTGACGAAGGACAAAAACTAGTGCATTGCCCTGCTTGTCAGCTAACTTTTGTTAGTCCAACCTGTTATCAACAACATCTCAGGACGCAAGGTTGACAGCGAAAATGTGCTTGTCAACTGATGAGATTATGCTCTACCCGTGGACAAGTTATACGTACCAATTGTGCCAAGGCGCACATTTATTCAGGAAAGAAACGATGTCACATTTATCACCAAATCGTGGACTTGGAACACGAATGCTACATTCAAAAACACCAACTGAAGTATGAGGAGGAAGATGACAAGAAGAAAGGGAATTTCATCTTTTTCGATTTCGAATGCATCCAAGAGACTGGAATTCGCATTACTAATTTCTGCATGGCCCATCGAGCGTACGAGAAGTGTATCCAAGAACCTATCTTTTATCATTGCCCTCAATGTAGCAAGATTCCTGGAGGACGTGAAAAAAATCTTTAGAGGCCCAAACACTCTGGCCGATTTTGCCCAGTCGATCTTAGACCCAATCGATCAGTCGTGAAATCAAGAGGACATCGAACGTTACGGAGATTGTCATCGTTATGCCACGGTGTGGCTTACAATTTCTCGGGATACAATGGGCAATTTCTTCTGAAATATTATATAGAAAAAGTACCGAACGCACTAAAGTCACCTTAAGCTGAGCCAAAATTATTCCATGTAAGCGGGCTAAGTACAGTTTTAAGATTCGATAAGTTATTGAGCAATGCCGTTGAGTCGAGTGGCGAAAACGTTTGGAATGACAGAAATGACTAAAGGAGATTTCAGCACTTTTATTAGTACCGAAGTCAACCAGCACCCCTTCTTACCACATTTGCTTGGTGCTCACTACTATGACTCCGATAACATACGCACCGAACAACGAGAAGCTTTCTACGCTTGGTACCAAACTCAAGCCTGGGACCTTTCTACTTTCAGGAAGAATGAAAGTATTGTCGATCCGACGTGGACATTTTACGGCGTTGCTCTGAAAAATTTCGAGAACTGTTCATGGAATGCAGAGGGATCAATCCTTTGAAAGAAGCCTGCATCATTGCCAAAGCGTGTTCCTTAGTGTACCGCAAACGATTCATGCCTGAGAATACCCTAGCTGTCATACGCCCTCAAACTACCAACTTTGTTAAACGTCAATACTCGGTCATAGCTCTGTGTTGGTTGCATTACTTGTGCGAAAAGGAAGACAAATGGATCCAGCATGCCAGAAACGAAGCGGGAGAAAAGACCATTGGAAGGTATTCAATGGATGGGTTTGCCTTAGAAGACCCCAAGTTTGTGTAAGAGTTTAACGGATGCTTATTTTACGGATGCCCGATCTGCTATCCTCAACGTAACACCAAAAATCAGTTTTTGCAACGTACCAGGAAGACTTGTACGAGGACACTTGTCAACGCCGCTTGAAGTTAGAACAGCAAGGATAACAAGTTGTTGAAATGTGGGAACACGAGTACGATCACCGTTTGAAAATCGACCCCGAGACAATGCTTATGGTGGAAAGTTACAAGCTAGTGCACTCTCTGGACCCACGGGCAGTTTTTATGGAGGACGAACGAATGTCACATGTTTACTGTGAAAGGAGAAGAAATCAAATACCTGGACGTTTGTTTGCTGCATTCTTACGTGTACAAATATCGTAACTTTCCAACAGGTCACCCACAATTGCTGATGGAACACACTGACCTGGACAACATTCGAAAATACGAAGGATTGATTAAATGTAAAATCTTGCCTCCCACGGAGGTGTACCATCCCGTTTTACCTTGCCATTGCCAAGGAAAACTGATATTTCCATTGTGTCGCACCTGTGCCGAAACACGTAACCAAGACCAAGCTTGTCGTCACACTTAGGAAGAACCCGCATTGACGAGAACGTGAGTCAAGCGTGTAATTATTTCGAGCCCCGGACTTGGGACACCAATTGTTAGAAATGTACGAAATTTTCCACTCTCCCAAGACAGAACAGTACCAAAAGTGTGACGAGACTCAGAAAGGAATTTCTCGGGCTACGTGGATACCTTTTTGAAACTAGAACAAGAAACAAGCAGCTATTATTCCAGCTGTCAAACACCCGAAGACCAAATGAAATTCAAAGAGAAATACTTTGGCCAAGAAGGCATCACTTTAGGCCACGTGGAGAAAAACGAAGGAAGGCGGTCGTTTGCCAAAGTAATGCTCAATTGCTTGTTGGGAAAAATGGCACAACGGTCTTGCTTACCTAAGACGGAGTATTTGACAGAACCTTCCCGCTACTTCCAGATGAATTAAGACAACACCACATACATGAAACACGTGGACATCGTTCGTGAAGGCTTGATCCTAGTAGTTACGAGGAAGAACTTGAGTTTGTAGAGGCTGATAAATTTGTAAATGTCGTCATTGCGGCCTACGTGTCAGTCCATGCTGGCTTAAAATTATACGAAGTTTTACACCAGTTAGGAGATCGTGTGCTGTACTTTGACTCAGACATTTCCATTTACATTCAACGCCCTGCTGATAATTATTACCCTGAAATTGAAGGAGACCGTTTAGGAGCCTGGACAGACGAACACACCAGAGACAAGATTCTAAGTTTTCCTAGCGGTGGTCCTAAAAATTATTTTTACGAATACCGGGACAAAAAAGGAGAAGTGCACATCGAGTGATAAGTGAAAGGATCGACTCTAAATCATCGCACTACTCAAGCAGTGAACTTTAGCGTGCTGAAATAAACGCTGCAATCAATATACTACCTGAACCGCACAAGATTGTACGTTTAGCCACACACCAAATCGTCAGCCGCCCCTTTGGAAAAATGGTATCAGATAGTGTACGGGAAGCGAGTGCGGCTTCCCAACCATTTCACTTCATCTTACGGACACGCGGATATTGGCAAGTATATAAGTGGGAAAACATCTAAAGCCAACACTTCAATGTGACTACAAACGTCAAACGAGAAAGGTGAATCGTTTTACACAGACACAAGCCAACGAGAGGTTCAAGTTCGGAGGTGATCAACTGGAGAGCGGTGCTTTGCCTTGCGATTACATCAATTCCGTACGCTGTGACATCAGCGATTCAGCACGACATGGGAACTTTGCTATGTCTTAGTCCACCGTAGAAAGCGATGCCGTACATGTCAAACCTTACGGATGCGCACGTGATGCCACTCGTTACAGTATACCTTGCCTCTTTACTGGTTTTCATAGTCAACCGGGAACAGTGCAGCTACCACCCTACGGAGTTCATCTACTCCCGAGCAAACTATTTTATGTATCGCCTCCCCTTATAGAAATAAAACTGTCAGAGAACAATATTCGTTGTCTGTGCGCTTGTCTGGATACTGTGACTTTGAAGGTCGATTCCAAACCTTCAAAGGAAATATCTGGGAGTACCTACCCGCGAAGAACTAGCTGGAGCTGGATTTGTTTACTCCGGCGTAGATATAGTTAGGTGCTTCAGTTGTGGTGTTTCACTGAGCGAGTTGAAGCAGAAAGACTCAGCTTACCTGGAACATGCTCGATGGTCTCCACGCTGTCCCTACCTACCTTTAATGGGACCCAAGTAATTGAAGTGTCTACGCCAAGTTTGCATATCATGTTGTTTAAGAAACCATCATGGCTAGGAGTCCAACGTTGGACGACACCATTTACTCATCGGAGTCAAATATTTAAACCCCATTTGAAAACTCATTCAAGGATTACCAAGCGAACTGCAAGAGAAGATCTACAAGGAGGTTTGGATGGGACTGCAAGAGTAAAATCTTAATATTTACCTGTAGATCTTTTGTATCGAGAAATTCACAAGAGGAAAGTGAAGAAGGTGAACACACTCGTCAGATTTCTTTGAATCAAGTCTGCGTTCTTCGGAGTGTTCCGCTTTAGACTATTTACATTAGTAAATTTTATTGACATTCTTGACCGTTTCCGGGAATGGCAGTGGTAAGAAATTGCTCTCTACATCACTTTAACTCTGGGAGAGGATTTTAAATAAAACTAAGGACATTCAGAAGTAGACCCAACGTGGTATAAAAACTTGCTCACATTTTCATGGATCCTTTACAACAGAACATTCGTAGTTTGCGTCTCAAGTTGAGAGAACGCATTTACAAAGAGTTTGTCAAGATACAAGTGAAACGCAAAGAGCAATTGCATCCTTTACGTCACCAATATTTTAACCATTGGTACATGAATGCTATAATAGGATTGATTCATTTGAAAACATTCAAATGGTCAGACAGAGATGAACTATCCTAGAGTCAGAAGACTTTGGATGCCGCTAATTCCACTTACAAGGTGTCAATACTACACAAAGTTCAAAAGAACGAGTTAGACGATTGCAAAAACCTTTATTATGAACTACTATTGTCTCAAAAGAAAACTTCTGTGCTTCGTGTGGCGTGTGAGTTAGTGACTAAAAATTGGATTCCCCACTAAAGTACAGTCATTTCTGTACAAAACGGACATCTATTACCTTCAACAAAAGAGGGTATAAAAACTTTCTACCATGTTACAACTTTTGTCAGTTGTGATACAGCAGATTCCTTGGAAGGAAGTCAATGACACTATTCAGACTTTGGAGGATTACCAAAACTTTTACAAGAACTGTTTCCTTTGAATTGGGGACGGCATGTGGTGTGTATGTTAGTGATGACGTTTATGGGATTTCGTTTAATAACAGATTCCTTGTGGAGTATTTACGAACAGCACCTACGAAAGACATTATGGTTGTACCTTTAAATGTGCACGAGAGACTCATTCTTTTTAAAGCGATGCGTTTTCACATTGATACTTCTTTACCTCTAAGGAAAAAAAATATTCGTAAAGCTTTAGCCACTCGTGATGTTTACGAAGATGTGTGTATAGCTTGCGACTTACATTCTTACTGGAAAGTGTACGTGACTGGAAAAGTATTGGTTTCATTGCTTGGACGAAAGAAGTTGCTGACTATGCCAAAGATTTGTGTTAATGACTTTAAACGTTCAAACATTTAAACCCGTGTTAGCCACAGTGCCAAAAGAGCCCATCGCAGAGGAACACAATCAAATTCAGGACAGTACTGTCACTGACATTGACACCAGCAAAAAACCATTCCAGGAGGAAACCTTAGAGACCGATCAAAGTGCAGTCTCCAAAAACATGACTTAGTGTTCCTAGACGTGTCAGAACACCACGCATACGTCAGAAATGGTGCACAATGACTTATTTATATTGCATTCTGATCGTTTTGCTAATCACGTTAGAAATGTACTTAAGCAATTTACTCATATTTAGTTTTGTATTTCGTCTTAAATTTTAAAATTGTTTTGGAATAAACGTGTCCTGTAAAGTATAAAATATCTCGTCTTGTCTCTGTTCGCCTCAAATTTGTCAACACCTTCGCTATGGCTACATCTACATCTTCTACCTCTTTTTATAGTTTCAAAGTCATCTATGAAAAGTTAGATCGTTCTGTTTAGGAGGCTTTGTATCTTCGCCATCCTTTTAACATGTTGATTTTTGGACCGAGCGGTTCAGGCAAAGCGTATTTGTCCAACGTTTGCTCTAGCACAAAACTCATTTGACCGATCGTCCACCTCAGCGCATCGTGTGGTGTTACGAAGTGTGGCAGTCGGCTTACAGTATCACTCGAGAAAGCCAAGAAGAATCCATCGTTTTTGTAGACGGCATTCCTAAAGAAGAAGACGGGATTGCGTCTGACACCAGTCAAACACATCTAGTCATCTTCGACGACATGTTAGGAGAAGACGAAGAAGAAATTAAACGTTGGTTTACGCGCAAAGGATATCATCGTAATGCCAGTGTCATTTACATTACTCAAAATTTATTTCAACAAAGTAAAGCTCATCGCACCATCAGTCTGAATGCTCATTACGTGGTGTTCTGTATAGTCCCAGATATAAGTCTCAAGTGTAAGTGTTGGCCAAACAGTTAGGAACTCCTTGACTGATTTATGCGTGCGACGATGCCACTCAAACCCATCACGCCTATTTACCCGTCGATTTAAAACCCCAACACACCCGAATATATTTACGATTTCGCTCCCATCTGTTTCACGACTGGTGCCAAGACAGAGGGTCTGTCGTGTACACGTCCCCGTCCGCTCAAAACAAAAAAGCTATAGAAATCACCGACACTCCGGATCTGCCTCACAAACGGTCAACATATCTTCCCTTCAATCTCATTTTCTATCCAAATTGATTCGTGCTCTGTACAGCATTAGTCACTAAAAAAATCCGCAAGTGCTTGGTGGTGTCTTAGATGCCTATCTCAAAGAAGTCTTACGATGGTTTACGGTGAAAGAACGTCTATTACTTTAAGGTACAATTCACATTCCTCATTAAACCAAGCGCTTTTTTGACAAACATAAAGTGGCCTTGACGCAAATGGCATATCCCAGAATTGACACTCAAACCAAAAAGCAAATTATTTTAAAACCTGGCAGTAGCGGTTCTCTAAGAGGTATCATCATTCGCTCCCTCTTAAAATGGGATCCTAATGCCTCAGCAGCAAGCTCTCCCAAGAAAAAAGCCTCTTCCAAACCAAAACATTTCAAGAAGAAGAAGAAGCAGAGCAGTGGTGTCAAGACAAGATCGCATTCTCAGAAAAAGAAACGTCCCAGAAAACAGTTTATACCCGCAAGACAGGCAATGAGGCCAGGACGCAACCCTACTTACCCATGCCACGGCCATCGGTGACCGTGTCTGCAGCTTCAGCAGCAATACCAATTTCTTCCACTTCACGGTTACTGGTGTTGCCAGCCAAACCCGATTTGGCACGAATCTTTCCCAGTTTGATGAAAAAATGGAAACCCATATCTCAAGGAACTCCCCCCCCCGCAACGACGACACCCACCTCATCCTCATCGTCTTTAGCTGCAGCAGCAGCCGCTAAAAAGTACCCTCCCCAACAAAGTCCAAGAGAGATCGGAAGTGTTACAGAGTTTACTGGATTTATCCAAGCAAGAACTGTCACGATTTAGTCCGTTGCGAGCCCCTCAATGTCGGGTGATGCCTGTCATAAAGATGGTATGACGTACAGACAATCAGTGGAGGCGTATTCCGGTATAAAAAGGACCCCTGCTAGACGGTAGATTTCAATGCATATTTGTGCTCCTGAAAGAAAAAGGAAGACGTTACTCGAAAGAAATGCACACCACCGTAGCCGATCTTCTGCCAAAAACAAGGAAAAAGAAAAGGACAGTCTCCTCGTTTAGCCAAACATCAGAAAAGACACTTCGCCAAGCATCGACACGTTCATCGACAAAAACTCAAAAAGAAAATGTCCACTCGACAAAAAAAGTAGTTGTTGGTGCAAAGGTGTGAAATTGTTCATCATTCATTATTCACAGGACCCATAATGAAAAGTTTTTGGTCTATTAAAAGGATTAAAATAAAAAAAGTATATAAGGACGTTTGTCGGGCTATTGACTTCAGTGTATGTTTGTTCCTGAAAGGAAACTTTTGTCAAAAAAGGAAAGAAAAGAAAAGAACTACCTCCTCGTTTAGTCACACATTGAGACCAGTTGTCCGTCCTATCGAAATCCCCTTCACCCATGCAAAAACAACTCATTCAAACAGACCCCAAAGAAATCATCGATACCATCTGTGAATGCTGTTTGAATGTTTTGAAAGGAACGATACCTTTGTCCAAACATCTGAAACACTTAGGCAAACATCCACACTTTCTTCGCCAAATGATCAGAAAGAAAATACCCGTTCTTCAAAAGAAAAAGATGTTGCTGCAACGCGGTGGAAATTTGCCCATGGTGATAGGATCCTTGATCAAAGGACTCACTGGAGCGATACTAGGATGAATTGCTGGAGGTGTTTATACCCCTCGGTCCAAGATAAGAAGATAAAAAGGACCTCATTTTGTGGAAAGATCTCATACGTGTACTCTGGAATTTATGGAAGGACGAAAGCTGACTTTAGTGCCCTATAAACAATGGATGAAATTCCATTGTTGGCAAGAACAACGGACCCCGCATTTACCTCGCAACCATCATCTGACCGAGATGTTATAGTTACAACACGAATTTCAATCGTTGATGTTGTCAGAAAAGGAAAAATCGCAAGAGCACGGACAAGTTTTGCAACGTCTTCAGCTCTATCACCAGAAAACTTTAAAGGAAACAGATAAACCGACTCTGAAAGATTTCAAGACCCTGATGAAAAGCCAACTGTCACTACCACCACCACTACCAGTGACCAAGACAGACGCAGCCACGCGGATGTCAGAGGAAGAAGACGCACGAAAAGCTTTTCATACACCGTCAGTGGCTCCCATCCCTAGTAGGATTGCAGCGTCCTTGTTGACCCTTTACCCCACTCCACAACGCGAAGAACTCAAAGCTTGGGTTGAAAAGATGATGTAGATTCCTCCTTGGATAGAAGTAAAAAAGAAAGAAGGGAAACGAGAAGCGAAAAAAGAAAGCAAGAAGAAAGCGATCCCATTGCCACCACCACCACCATCGGCAGCACCCTCAACTTCTACTCCTGTGGCACGACGGACACGCCAAGCAATTTCCAAACCGCCTCCCCAAAGCACGAGTAGCACCAGTGAACAAAGGGTGACGTAATGAAAAGCGTCGTGATGGAAGACCTTTTCTCCAGCATTTACTACAATCCTGACAATCCTGAAGGATACGGAGGACAATTTTTTTGTCCTTAATTTTTGTATAAGTGTTTGTTTGTTTATATAGGACCATGACCCTATACAGGCCCTAAACATTTTCATTTGATCCTATATCACCCCTATACATTTTCCTTTGATCCTATATCACCCCTATACATTTTCATTTGACCCTTTATCGGCGCTATAGATTTTCATTTGACCATATATCGGCCCTATACATGAGACCTACAGTTTTGAAGAAAACCGCTGGTCTTTTTGAGAGGATCACAGCACTGCATCAGTATCAAATGTTGGGAGCAGCGGGAGGATTAACACGTGCATGAAAGTACATATCCACCACGAACTGCTTGAACAGAACCAGATATTTCAAGACAAAATAATAAAATGGTCACAATTTAGTAATAGTTAACATGACTGTATGTTTTGGGAGCGTCGCTGCAAAATCCGGATATAAAACTGACAAGAATCGCACACGAAAACAGCAGTGAGTTTCCGTGAAGTTATCCACGAAGCTGTGAAAATCCAAGGTTAAAATTAGGATTGGAAAAAGTTAGTCTACATTTACAAGGTTGGCGTGATGTGCGCAGTCCATTGCTTGTTGCGTTGTAAATAGCATATGATCTGAATGTTCATTTGAGTCCTTATATGGGCCAACCGACCTGTTGTAATCATCGCTGTATCTGGCGAGTCCGAACATCGTTGTAGCAATATCAACGTTTTCAAGGATTGCATCGATTTCCATTCCATTGATGAGATATCGTGCGCTGCTGAACAACTGAAAGATGCCACTGTTGATAAATCCCACCTGTGTACTTTCGGGGTAATTGGTCCGTGTAAAAGTGTTCCCTCTATTTCCCAGAAGACACCAAACTGAAGAAAACACCCCAATTTATCTTGCACGTATTATTATTTTTAATGGCGTAATAAAGATGTAAAAATATACTACAGTCCGCCCGGTTATTGGAAGGATAAAGCTGCCTTTGAAAAGTTAGCAAGTGCAGAAAAAACTGCCCACGGAGCTGTTCGAGTATGGTTATCCCAACAAGCATTATGTTATAGCAGATTTACCTCCTCGCGTCAAGAAAGATTTCCCGTGGCTGGTTTGATATGAAGATCCCCAACGAAGTTCACCAGGATGATCTTTTGTTTCTCCCACGCCATCGGTTACGCGAAAACACATATATTACATTTTAACCGTCTTAGATGCTACAGACAGATACAAAGGAGCTGAGTCACTAATTTCTAAAGATTAAGCGAATGTCGCAGATGCGTTTGAACGTATTAGCACATGTTTGCGACTAACACGAACGCGGATTCTGCAGGCTGAAATTGGGAAAATTTATATTTATCCGTTGCTGCTTTGTTGGCAAAACAAGGTTTTGGTTCATCTTGGACATGTTAATATACATCGCGGCTAGGCTATTGTTGAACGCTCTAACCGTACATTTGCAGAACGATTATTCGGACATCAGTACGCACAGGAATTATTTATGAATCGTAAAAAGCAATCTCGCGAGTGTGTGACACTGCTTTTGTTCAATTATTTCAGCGTTGAACAATGAAACAACAAGCGCTATTGCGTTAATGCCCACCGATTCGGTTTGGCAGATGGCTGTAACAGTTGCCTACAAAGAGGTATCACAATCACCCGCGTTAGACTAGCTTAGACACAATATTCGGTTAGGTATTTGAATGTGTTGGGGAAGTAAAGTGGCTGGCAACATAGTATTGCCGACCCGGTATGGTCCGTCGATAAATTTACGATCTAGGGCCGGATTGACATTCCGGACAACCAGCACACTACCATTTAGCACCTGCAGACCGCACTGCTGTCAAAACACGGAAGGCAAAGCATCCTAGCAGAGTATTAGTCCGCGAGGAATTTTAAGTCCTTTCCGCGAGTACAGAACAATCTCCAGGATTTATTTTGGGATCTGCACTTGTCCGTACGCGTAAGTAGTCATTCCATCAGGGAAAACCCAACGCTCGGTATCCATTGGGGGCACGTTCACCTTAATGCATTGATACACACCATTACGATGCTTCTTTGACCGAATAATATATGTAGTGTGTGCGAATTCACTTCGTTGTGGAAGACACTTCCACATACATGCTATGCTTGAGAGCTATCGTGATCAAAACCGTCGAAATCATTTTGCTTTCGTGATACTTTCGCCAGTTCCTTTTATAATGGACTTAATTTTGGCGCAGACCCACCTAGTCCTCGATTGGCTTGCCTGCGCATTAATCTTTCGGACTCTGAAGACTTTAAATATCTCCACGATTTCCTTGTTTGCACTACTAAACAGCGAATGATCTTGCGGATACTCGCTAATGTCAAACTCGTTTACCAGCGATATATCGCCCATGTCCAATGAAACTCACCTACGGGCATTGGTTGCAACTTGACCCATCCATACAAATTGTTTGTTATGGAGATACATGATGTAACTATTTCAGACTGCGGGGTCGTATTCATCCACGAGCCGATTGTTTGCGCGTGCGTAGCGATAACTCACCATGGAAACCCCATCGCGAATACCACCTTCGACGAATACATGTTGGTCAATGTCAGTGAGCAGTTGTAACTCGATCTTAGCGTTCGACAGAAACGCGCCACAGGGTATTCCTGGTGGTGAGAAATCGTGAGCCGTTACGGGCGTATTCATGCATAGGCTATAACACGAAACGTCGCCAAAGTTTTGACAAAGAAACGCGGACCAGACATTGTTCGTGTTGATGTAGTCGTTGGCTGCAATACCTTCGCGAAATAGCTAGAAATAAAAGGCCTCAATGGAAAACTTTACCCAGTCTCTCATATACTCGTATGTACAGATTTATCTACGAATGAGCAAGGCGAATTTAGAACTTTCATTAGCGGCATCCCCAAATCGACATGTAATCGTAAAAAGATCAGTGATATTCGCTGTAACTAGTTTGTCTAGACTAAAAATGAAGAACTACCATGTAAGGGTAATACAATTTTAAAAAGTAGAATACATTTGTTTAAACACATGTTATCATGAATAACACGAAGGAAGTATACAGAATCATTTACACGTATCAGCAGTGTTGCATTACAAAAGTGTAAGCATCATCAAGGGAACAGATCTATTATTATTCACGAAACGTTAACTTGAAACTGCTTGAATAATGCAATAGCAACTAAACTAGACGCCAGAAATAAAAATACTGACCAGTTTTGATCGGTCTTTCCTCTTTATGTCACCTCATCCAAAGGTCAAACGATCTTTTAATGAAATCATGGACTACATTTGATCCATTTATTACTTCTAACACCCCCAAAACGTCCAACATTTGGCATAAACTTTCCAGATTGCAACAGTATGATCATCAATACTACTATTTTTTGTCCCTATTTTGTTTAAGACTGCTAATTCTCAAAAGCGGTATATTTCAACTATGAAATAAAATGCACGTTAGACGGTCTTCAAAGAGTTATTTTTGTCTTATTGTGGGTAGAATCACACGTATGTTAAAGCTAAGTGAGCACATATTGTGGGTGACCCAAGCAATCAGGTCTCCATTCATAGGTCACATGCTTCACGTTGTATATAAAGTTTACTGCTTTCGATAGAAGTATGGTGAGTAAAAGATTTTCATAATGGTAAGGGGCATACCTGGGGATATATTAGTTATTCACTAACCTTTCAACAACTTGAAAGTACAATGCCGAATTTCATCAGCGCAATTGAAGTTTGCTCAGGCAAATTAGATTTTTTCGACAAGCTCGATGTGCACTTTCCTTAGAGTACAAGAGGGACCCGATCTGATATTAGAGGGGGCCCCGAGGGTCTGGGTATCGGATTGTTTTTAGCACTGACCACTATTATTTATCTGGCTTAGGTAAACGTTATAATTTAGTTACTTTTCTCGGGAGGACCACACAGATCTAACGCTATAAACAATCAAACGTTGTAGGAAAGGAATGTTATAACAAAGCCTTTCGAATACACACTAGTTAGGAATTTGAGCGGGGAAGTTAGACTAGGACGATATAACAGAGGAAACTTTGTTTCACTGTATCCCTCTCAATTTTCGTCTATTTTTCAATTCTAATTAACGTCTATACAGCTTTGAGCGCAGCTGCAAAATTGAAATGAAAACACCTTTATATAATAAATCACCTGAAGCAAAGATGGAAAGAATTAGGTCGTATCTATAATGGCAGTGTGGAAATTGATGTAACAAATGTAGCTGACGACAGAGGTTAATTTGGCAAAGCATGATGTTGTAACACACCGTAAGCTGTTTATAATTGATGATAAAAATTAATAATAATAATAATAATCTCTTAGACTCTTAGACTTTATAAGTTTTTAAGGTCCTTTAAATTTGTAAAGATTTTTTGGTTGGCCAGGTAAATTATATGCATAATCTTTGTGTAACCTTCAGGCATTCATAGAAAAAATAAAATATTAATTTCTTTTCATAGGCTTACAGATATTGAATATGTCAACGCTTTCAGGGCCGCAACGTAAGAAAGGAATTAGAACATTTTAACATATTGCTGTAAAGCAGTTACTTGTTCTATGCTACTCGGGTAGCACCTTGGAGAGTACGCTTTGTAATTAGGACTTCTAACTGTTGATATTCAAAATAGAATTGATCGCAATCTGGAGAGTCTAAAAGCAGATAAATTTAAATAATTTTAAAATAGCTGCTCTTCTAAAATGTGTTCTTTTCGTAGAAGTGATCTTATTCGGAGATGGTCGGAGTAGAGGTTTATTTGGTCATTTTACAAAGAGATGCATTTCGACAGAAGGTCTTTGATTAGAGAGGATAATAAATATTGTGTTTGATGCTACTATTATAAAACGATTAAATTTATAACCAAAGGCACATAGAGCAGGTTTTTCTGAATTATTCTATAGATGCAGAAGCGTTATAATCTCAACAAAGATCAAATCTTCTGCGCAAAAATGTGTGCAGAGGATGTTTTTCTTGATGTCATGTTTGCATCGGTAGTACAGCACATACATTTAAATATGTATTATTTTGAAAGTGCTTGTTGTCACAAACTGTATCGGAATGGAGAATGAATAACGAGATGATGTTGATATTTTTGAGCAAAACGTCAAATCTATCGGAATGTGTATTATTTGGTGTTATTTTGAGAAGGAGTCATATAACTCAGTGACGGTTAACGCTGGCGATAGATTTAGCTTTATTGTGCATTATGAAGAACAATTTTTGTCCAAATATTTCGACGATGTCGCTGCTTTTCCTACTGCTTAGGTTTTGAATATAATTTTCAAGTTCACACCAAAATTGTGAATTTTCATTTCATTTAGTTCATAAATTGCTTACATCATTTCTCCGAGATAGTGACCTATGAAACTTGCAAGGAAACTGTATTTAAAGATTTTTAAGAGTGACCTGACCTTTACGACCTCAATGCCACTTTAAAAATTACAAGAAAACCCTAAATTCCTTTAGTTTTCATGTGGACCGCTTTTTAGAGGATATACAGAGCCATGTTAAACGTGCGTTGGAGATTTCTTCGAAGAGATCCCTAATATTGATGAATATTTCTTGACTTTTATCCCATTTACTATTCATGTATATTGTCTGTAGGATAACCATCCTTTATATGCGGACTAAAATGGCTCTTTTGCTGCCCCATCCGAGTTTCATTATGTTGCTGCATTTTGTCGAGAAATAGTCCAAAATCTTATATTAGGTGTTACCGCGTTACATACAGTCATCATCCCTATGACGTTAAACTTTCCATCCGTACATCGTGGATTTTGGGTCGCAAGATTATACATTACAGCAAACCAGAAGGCTCGTTACGTTCGCAGATGTTTTATATTTTCCACCACAAATGCATATAAATGTACATTTGGTATCCTCACTTCCATGAAATTATTTCACCAATTCTTCATGATCTTGCATTGAAGCTTCGTGATAACCTTAAAAGTATTGACAATTTCTCAAATGTTTCACTTAGCAAACAAACGTCTCTCAAGTTTGCAGTAGAACAGAAGCATCCCAAATTTTATTGAAACTTATTCGGGAAGTTCCCCAAAGCTATATGAACTTGTATTGAAACTTATCGTGGAATAACGGGATAGCCTTAACATGATTGATAATGTCACAGTTATTTACATTTACTCAAATTGTTTCATGTTATGGAATCCTGCTTGAGAAGTTCGTAAGAACTGTTTAAGTTTGATAACCTTAACCAATTTTAGAGTCCAGAAACAGCTGTGCCAGTTTTCAAAACACAATGTACAAAGATTCCTAAGAAAAAACATTTCTATGGTTTTCTTATTTATGAAGTTTACTCTAAATAGGTTAGAAGAGTCCTTTTGGCAAGTTTTCTTCGGGACCTTCTTCAAACGGTTTTAGAGGAAAAAAGATGTTTCATAGATAGTATATAGTTGCTCATCTTGAGGTGATTTTGTTCAATTTTCTCCAACACGCAAGTCTTTCTGTTACCGAAATGTTTTTCTAAAAAAGAATATCCTCTAACATCGTCACTATAATGTTGAACATTTCGCTTTTTAAACAGGATTCATAGAGCAGATATGACTGATCAATTGAGAAGGCAGGAGAAAGTCCAGCTGGAACAATGGATTGGAGATGAGGCCAAAACGTTTGAGTTGATGTTCAGTATTAACAGAGATGGATGCAATCCCACAACATTTCATCAACTCTGCAATAATAAGGGACCAACTATTACTGTTTTGTACAACAAAGACGGTTCCGTATTTGGCGGATACACTAATGTGCCATGGAGAAGTTCCGGTGCTTATCAAATTGATTACAATTCATTCTTGTTCAGACTACGGTACAACGGACGACCAAAGTATACAAAATTTCCCATTAAAGGCGGCACCGATGCCATCTACGACAACGCAGGATATGGTCCATGCTTTGGCGCTGGGAATGACTTGCTCACTTTCACTGCTATCGCCAATAAATCAGGTAATTATTTCGCTTTAAATGGGAGCATGAATATCAACAATACATATGACTCAAGAAATAAACAACGGTCATATGCAGATCACAGAACTTGAAGTTTACAAGGTATCAGGTATGTTCATTTGTTTTAAAATTATTTTTGCCAATATTCTTGTTCTAAAGAACCCCAAACCAATAGTAAAACCAAAACACGGGAGCAAATCGGTGATCCAGATGGAATTATTTCATAGATGTGAAGAAGAGGGACATTTGTCATAATATGGGTGTTTTGAAAACACGGGAGTGCTTTAATGAGTATGTCATTATACATCATAGTGGATTTGATCGAAGAACTGCAATTCTCTAAAACATGTACAGTGACGGCATTTTTGGAGACTTACATTTTAAAAAATGTCCTTCTGTGGTTTATCGATAGTTACAGATAGATGCATGGTGGCAGAGCATAACAAAAGACGGCGAATAGAAGGGGCAGACAAAAAAAGTTGTGCTTATTTCTGCAGCGTTGTTCATGATAGCATCAGCAATCTAGATAATTATATGCCTTTTTATTAGTACCTGGATTTCACATTTTACTAAATTGCGTTAAATGTTTACATTGAGCTAATGACCACATAGGTTATTTGCATCTACTATGCATACTGCTATACAAGGCTCCATTTCCACTAAACATCTCAACTTGAGAGATTTGTTTAATACCTTACTCATTGCCTGATTATTAGCAACGATTCTGTTGACAGAACATTACATACCATGCATTAAATTACAGTCATAAAATTTAGAATTTTCCATTATGATATCTTGCCTGAACTCTTAGAAATGTTGAGGATTTCCTCATTTTTTAAAGATTAGAAAGGTTTCCATGTATTACATTTTAAAACTAAAATGTGATTTTGCATCATTCCATACTATCTACCCCTAAAAGTATAAATATTATAAGTAATGCAATGTAAAATTACAGTATGAAGACATATGTGAAGAATTTTAGTGAAACTGGGGCCCGAAATCCTGAAATTTATCGAGGGATGCATCCTGCTGAGCACAACATCCCCGTCACAAATCAAGTCAATGTAACTGATAGTTCACGCATCACTGACTTTGGTTTAATTTTGTGTTTAAGTAATTATGCTATAATTATTAAACTGGATGATTTTATACAGCTTTATCGCTACCACATCTCTCTGACCTGCGTTTCATAGTTCTCTATCTTAGGTTAAAAGTGGATGCATGTTGATGAGCACTAAAGTAGGTCACAATAGTACATATGTTACGCGTCCCTAATTTGTGTTTAAATTCGCATCTGATGTTCATTTCACCAGAACTGGTAATGCCAGAATAACGAAATTGATGATATGCCTCTCTGTTAGTACAACACCCTTGCAAGAAAAGCTCATCCTGATCAATATTTCATCTTTTACTAGCTTTGTTTAAGTCTTTGGGTTTAGCTTATGAAGTGGTTGCATGCTATGTACATACTACCATTTCTGTAATCATGAAACTAGATGAAAGGATACATCCAAATAAGCATCACACGGTTATTGCAAAGAAGGCCTCAATCATCTTTATTTTATGATTCATTTACGTTGCTGACATGTGTTTGAAGTTCATTTATTGGGTGCTGTTTATGTTCAAATAATGAAACTTGATAATTGGATACATTTTTGAAGTACTACAACATTACAACCAAAGAAGGTCACCGGGATATACAGTTTATGCCTTACTAATACAGGTGTATTATTTTTGTTTAATTGCTGACCACATGGTTTTGTCCAGGATATAGCCTACACAGAAGGCCTTTCTGATAAGTGCAGTTAGAAATACAATAAATATTTTCCCTCAATGAAAAACTAGTCATATTGATGACAATATATTATATATTATGGCAGATTACTATCCGCAGGTTAACTGCGTCTAGTTCATGTGGATAAGTGTTGCAATTGGATGACTTGATTCCATGCCTTTCCTGTAAGACCTCAACTATAGTGTCTAATAAAGGTAAATAACTAATGCAAGAACTGCTTTTAATACTGACTGCCACTCTTAACTTGTGACTTTTACCCAGTAAAATCTGCCTTATAGGTGTGGTAGAGTGATAATGCCTTGTAACAGATTTTAAGAACAACGATTGTTTGACAAATTAATCTCTGGGTTTTATCAAGTCGTTATAGTAACTCTGCATTGAAACCATCGGCAAACTCTTCCTTTCTATTACTAAATGTCTTTTATGTTCTGCCACAGTAGGTATGTATATGGTTTAACGGTACGTCAGAACAAGACTGACTAGTGTATAGTACCGATTAAATGTTAAGTTTTTAAACTGTAAAGTTAAAGAAATGCCAAAATGAATCCCAGTTTTCCGTATAAAATGAGCCAGTATATTGTTGTCAGTATCATGTTAGTTTGAATTTGTTTTCTACATAATTATTTTGATTTCCAATCACACTGCTGACGACTACTAAAAGCTTCGTAGAGGCGAGCTGTGTTATTGGTGATTACATACTGATTCACAGATGGACCAAAGGTAGGGTTGGTAGAACCATGGAGATCAACACCTGAATGGAACCAAGGGGTATATATATTTCTTGTCAAAGTTTCAGTATTGTTTTGCATGCAGCAGGCACTTCGTGCTCTTTTCTTCCATGTAATTGTAATTTTTTAGAACACAGTACATGAACTTATTTCCTATATACATTAGATTAAGCCATTCATCAGCCTCTACGACGATATGACTTTATGTCATGAAATATTATTTATGTTGAAGCAATACATATGGAAAATGAGAAGCAGAGATAACCATGTATTGCAGATTTGTCTCATCTAAAACTAATTTGACACTCTGTTTGATAAATATAGATTACTACTACTACTACTAACAAAAACAACAACAACAACAACAACAACAACAACAACAATAATAATAATAATAATAATAATAATAATAATAATAATAATATTATTATTATTATTATTATTATTATTATTATTATTATTATTATCACGTTTGCTTCATAATAGTCTAACACTGGACCCAAACAAAAGCTTTATTTATTTATTATATAATTGTTTGTTGATTTATTGAGAAATTATTGAAACCTATATCAATGTTCGTACAACTGAAATCAAGATATATGCTGTTGCATCTTTGCATATGAAGTCAGTTTGTAATCTGATAACGTTTCCTGCGGTCATTATAGACAGGGTTTTTTCCCTAAATATGCATGGCAATAATAATGTGATGCAATATGGCAATGAATCTCTTTGGCAACGCTTTTTTTGTAAAAAAAGTTTTATGGACACATCTTTTTTCTCTTGTAGTGGAACGTTTTGCTGTACTTTAATGATACATATTATTTCGAGTTACTGATATGTGTTTGTCCAAGCTCTGATATTTCTTATTAACTGACACACAATTATACATGTATTTAAGACGTTAGTTTTGAAATTTATCAAACTTCATTTGAATTTGTTAATGTCCAATCAGCTTCTAGAGACATTGAAGGATGAGTTACAGAATTTCGTTCCGCTGGAGGAGCTGAATATATCACAGGCCAAAATTCTTCTGGTCGGACCAGTTGGAGCAGGCAAATCAAGTTTCTTCAATACCATCAGCTCTATTTTTCGTGGACATGTGACCAGCCAGGCCTGCAGTGGAAGCGCCGAGCACAGCCTGACTACCAAGGTACACTGCTGATAAATCTTTCAGTCTATCACCGATCTATATAGGTAGCTGTCGTGAAAAATATTTAGAAACGAGCTAGCTAAAAACGATAGTTGATGACAGTGTCACATCATATGAATATCTAGAATCTACAATAACTTGTCTATAATTATTATTTGTATCATCCCCATTTGTGGAGAAGAAATAAATATTCGAAGTGCCTATGACCTGTAGACCAGCAAAGAGTAAAACTCAATTAATCAGGCATTCTCTTGATCAGAACTGTGGTTCGTAGGGACGTCAGTGAAACGTGATCCATTTGAAATATTCTGTCGTTCACGAACTATGCATCATTATGTGAGTATTGTAATGGCCACGTATGTAAGGTAGAATATATTTTATTTAGGAGACACTCTTTTATATCCTTTTATTTGAAAACAGAGTAAAAGGTTCAGGAGATGACCAAGAAAGGTGTCGCCGAGCTAGTGTTATTTACCTTTTTATAATTCGTCAGAATATATAACACGAGTGAATTAGGTTGTCTTAGTGAATTCCTGAACTAACACAGCTAATTACCGCAATAACTGGGGGCTCCAATTTGTCTTCCATGGATGCTAATTCAATGACTCAATACAAAATCACCTGGAGTGATCCAAGATTGTTTACCCTAACGCAGCCTTACTTCAGAGCTATTTGACATCTGCTACGCAAATGGACATGATCAGCTACAGTTGCCTTATTAAAAACAAATTACCAAGATTAAATGACAACTAGTGCAAATCGCTGAGTTTTGAGCGCAAGTGCAGCGAAAAGGTAAAAGCTATGGGGGAAACACTAAATACTAATTTGAACATTGTTACACGTCAGAAATAATGGCTTCGAGTTACACTGCTTTGAATTATACAGGTTTCAAAGAGGTGATATAAATATTTCGCACGAAAGCAGAAATATCTGAATCGAGATATACTACCTATTTTTTCTTCAGATTTGGACGTAACAAAAGTGCGGTCAAAATTAGGTGTGTGAAAAAATTACACAGTTAAGAGCATAAAAGTATTTAATTTGTTGATTTCGAAAGTTTCAAACATTTGCTCCAATGTTACAGAAATGATGATGATTTACAGATTACTTTCGGTGATGATAACATTGAAATATGCAGCATCAGCCAAGCCTGATGCCAAGAAGATTAAACAATCCCAATAGGAAAGCAATTAAAACAGTACAACAGGAAGAAGCAATAAATTACATTGATGTGAACAAATAAACAAGTTTGAAGTCAGAAACATTTACTATACAAATTGAACATCTCACAAACTTTATATGGCCAATTTTTGCGATTAAACAACAACAGGCAGAATTTATGGAAGACAAATTAGATTTAAAACAATGCATGGTGAATCAGTATATGAAGGAACTGTCAAGCATAGGACTGGCAAAATGTGACATAAATATGAAATCATTAATAGGTTTGAAGTGATTGAACAAACGTTGCGAACTGCTGACAATAATTTTGACTTGTTGATAGCGACACTGTATTAGTCTTAACGTACTTTCTCGATGCTTGTATTTAGTTATAAATAACCGATAAAGAACAGTATTTAAGAAATATTTACACGATGCGGAGAGTCGTGCATTTGCTCATGAGTCAAATGTATCAACAGTTACAGTAAGAAAAAGAAGATACAATAAAATATAGCTAATTGAAAACAATATATTCTAAACAACCTACCTTCACATTTCACAAGCAGTCGAAAAATTTATTTCCATATAGCTTGAGCTATAATAGGCACGTGGATGATCAGTGGCAGACAGATATTGTTAACATGCAAGCATATCGAAAAGAAAGCGGATACAAATGTTTTCTGGCAGTGCGATAAATAATTTCTCAAAGTGTTTTGTGCTTTAAAGATCAAAACGAGACAAGTATCATGCCTTTAGATAAATGTTTTGAAAGCGGAAAACCTGAAAAGACACAGCTTGAATTAAGAAAGGAGTTTTGGAACTGGAAATTTAAAGATTTCTCGAAAATATGAAAAAATGAATAGCTAGCTCAGACATAAAGCATATATACTGGAAAGGTTTACCAGAACTCTAAAGACTATAACTGGGAAATATTTCACTAAAAATGAAACCAGGAGACGTGTTGATATTTTACTAAAGGTAATAGATGGTAATAATAACACTCATATAATGGAAATGATACGATGGATTGTTTACTAGTCATGAACAAGCTAAAAAAAGTATGCCATTGAAATAAATGGAGACATCACGCTACATAAATAGAAGTATTAAGCAGTATGGGAACATTAGCATTTTTAAATATCATATGTTTATAGAACGTGACAAATGTAGAGACAACATAGCATTAGATCATAAAAGAGTCGAAACAAGCATTTTATGTGAATATGTTTTGACTGCAAAACCAGAGGGAGCAAAGAAAGTGTATCCCGAAATGTATTAGGTAAACAACAAAATGATACATATGAAAAACGTGATAAAGCGGCTGCGATCTTCACAATATCCAAGGAGGGAAATAAATGCCATTATGGAAGAAAGCAAAATAAATAGTATTGAAAAATATGAATATGATTCTAACAACAATATAAAGCTAGAAACCAGTATAAAGTAAAAGACTTTTTGCTGACCTTTGACATCTTGAACAAAATTAAAGGCGATGAAAATCGTATACATGATGATGCAATCGTGGAGATCGTTAATCTTGGATCGAATTTCACGCACAGAAGGTATTACCTTTATGCTGCATAATTTCAGTGCATTTATAACACCTTCTGTTACGAAGATTTGGAAAACAACCTAACAAAAATCAGATGATATGGTAATAGGTTTTACACAAATGGATGAAGGAAAATCAAAGACACCTTGTACAATGTGTATATATTCAGATTTAGAAGATAAAATTTCACAGAACTTTCATTTGACACTTAAATGAAATTGAAATTATGTAGAACCTGTGCCCATTTATGCAGTAGAATTTTATCGTTACTAAAAGAATGCTCTTTTTTATTGATGGCAAATAGTATGATGTTTGACATCTTAAATTTAATGATGGTCCAGATGGTAAGAAACAATTGTTGTTAGGAATGTAAAACTTCTTTCTATTTAGTTGCTAACTCCACCGACAAAACCAATTTCAACTGTTGAAATCGATTTTCGATATTTTTTAAAAAAATGATGAGGATTGCATTTCATCAATGCCCAGTTATTTCCAACTATTTTATCTATAATAATATTTGTCAGGCATTTCTTAATCGAATATACATTTATTATAATCAAGCTTAATTTCTTATACATATAAACGATTAACCATTTTGATAACTACTCCTTAAGATTCCAGTGATGAATCTATGAACAGATACAAAGCTCAGTGTAGGATTCTAGTAGTATTAACTAAACTGTATGGCTATCAACCGCTAGTTGTGGAATTTCCTAGTCATATAACATATTAGGTGTTCGAGAATTAGTCAAGTAAGTGAACAGTTTTTAAGTTTATATTAAAATAACAAAACTGTTATATTAAAGTTAAATACCTTTATCTATTGTATATTTAAGAAATGATGATAATAGCAACAGATTTAAATAAAGTCATCATAAATGTATTAGTTTTGGTCTTGCCGTCAAAATCACGTTTTTATAGTGGAGTGATTTGCTTCAGATTCCCTATTTATTTCTTTCGGATTGATATTGTGCTTTATCCATGCCGAATCCTTTTTTCATCTGCGGCTTGAACTTATCAGAAAATTCCAGTGAAACGTTTGTCTGGACAACATGGCCACCTTGCTATGTTTCAGAAACATCAGACATGGTTTCATTGAAATCATTAGTCACGTTAACCGTATCGGCAACTTCTGTTGGAACTTATGCATCTAATATATTGTCATCATCGTAAACAGGAGTTTTTCTGACGGTTTCAAATCCTACATCATTTGTTGTCATTTTGTTTCGTTTATTTAATAATAGCGAAGAGTTGATATTTTATAAATGGTCATCCAAAATGCAATATGTACCGCTGGTACAGTTAGTTAGGAGAAAATTAAAACCGTTTAATATTCCAAAGAATTTGAAAAGTATAGACAGAAAGTGAGCAGCTTTTGTTAATGGAACATGCAAGGATATACCGATTCAAGAAGTCATATGAAATATGGCAATGCTATAGGCGTCGAAGTTTACAGATCATTGTCAGATCTTGTAGGTTACAGTATAACGTCTTTCATTTGCATATTTCTTCCGATTGACAATTTAGTTTGCAGAATATAATGAAAGAGGATTACATGACATCAAACAAGAGTTTTATCAATCAAGTTGTGGTTATCTCAATCTACATTGAGTGCTAGTTGAATAATATTGAAACATATCGATTCAGAAAAGACGGCATAAAGGAAGGAAACAGAAGACATTGTGTAACGTACAATGGCGTAAACTGTGCAAAGCAGAACACGGAACAAAGTTTAATAGCTATTTACTTGTTGCTTTGGTACTGATACATTTGCGCCTTTAATTTCATTTGCTACAATGGCTGTTATTACAGGATCATATCTTTATTATGCAACTCTGTCTTACAAATGTTATATGAAAAATTTTGAATATACGTTCAATAGCATTATCAATATTGCCTCTATTCAATCTATTTAGAGGTCATGTTTCTTTATTTAGCTTTTTCTTCCTCTTGAGTGGGTCGATTCTTAAGTATGAGCTTTCACAGAAACAAACTGGAAATTTTGAATGATGATTATGAGTTAAGGCTCAATGTCCTTGAAAAGAATGAACACGAATCCTGATTATTAGCAGTGTCACTTCTGTATTCATTCAAAGATTTACGAAATGAATTTCCAAGTCTTTTAACTATGATTCTGTTTATATTATGCCCCTTCATATTTCTTTATTCTTTTATGGCTGGAAGACGAAGATGGAATTGTTGTCTCGCGTTTTGTTTATTATAGTTGTCACTTACTGGCATGTAAATTTAAATATGTTTGTTAATTTAAGTATTATTGTTTGAGATGTACAAAAATCTATATTTAATCACTATAACCTCGAACACTATAACCTTAACCTTAGGCATAAATTTGACAAAATTCCAGGGCTAGTAACCGTGTGTTTGGCCTTATTGATTGTGTTTGTAATACAGCAAGTCACGGGACACATCTCCACCGTGTTTGTTTAAGTTTCCCAGTACAATCGAAACACCCAGTCACTAGTGTCGCCAGTCCAATGGCGGATTCACCTCATCCGTTTATACTATAGTGATCATTGAGACCATGAGCACAACAGAGGTTAAGCCTGAAACTTTAAACCTGGAGACTACAGTCTTCGCATATACTATAGTAGTGTGTTGCCACACCCTTTAGTAGAGGCAATGATGCCTAATGGCGAATTTCCTATAGCAGCAATTTATATTGTTACGACCCTGTAGTTAAATTTCATATGTGTTAAATTTAAATTCTTCTAATTCTTTGTTTCATTTTTATTTCATTTTTACATCATTAAATGTAATTATTATTATTATGATGATTATGTTTGCATGGGTCTAATAGTTTGTTAGAAACATCGTATTTATTTAAAACGTAAATGTGACTCGTGTAAGCACGATTTTTGTATGACAGGTTTTGCGTAGCAAGTAAACATTCAGCAGTAGGTATGTAAATGATTGGCTAATGCTTGTTCAGGTTTTCGTAATGTCCAGATGGATTGCGAAATCACACGTGTCTTTCGTGCGTGTGTACATGTAATGACGCATTAGCTTGTTTTAAATGCTCAGTTACCTGTAAGAAATTTTTAGTCATGGTCAGAGTCGTAATCGTAGTCAATCGTGGTTCAAAGTCACATCATAACATCTTACAGAGTTTATAATACCTTAAGAAAGATATTTCTGTGCTGGAAAGAGTTGCGCATTCGTACGAGGAACAACATGCGTGTTGTTAGTGGTGGTAGCTGTATTTCATCTACTTTCTAAATAATTATTTTCCCTGGAGAACAACACTACTGGCTTTGGACAAAGACATTTGATGAAGTTTTCTAAATCGGAACAGAACAATACAAATTGTGCTTTACAGTGAAAATTCTGGACATTTTATGTTAGCGTTCGTCTGACGTCGTCATCCGCCATCTTAGAACGGAACTGAGATTCAGACTATATCAAATTAGAACTGTTTATTCACAGGACTTATGTGTTTTCACAAATTTAGAACATATTTTTAGATCTTCTTCGTAAATCGTAAGTCTTGTTTCGCCTATTTACCTTTTCACCGTGTTTTCTAGGGAAATAAATTATTTTTGTTAAAATTTACAAAGCTTATTGTCTTCACTCTTTCTTTGTGTTACTTTGAACGAGCCGATACGTAACAATATATAAACATAATAGGTGGCACAGAATATGTTGATATTGTAAGTAAATTTGTATACATTGCATTAAAAGTTTTAATCGCATGAACTAATTTTAATATCACATTCAACGGTACATATTCTGACTTTGGATTAGTTTGAAAATATTGACTTCTAGCTTAGATAAACTTGACAGTAAATTATTTATAGTTTGTAACACCGATTTAGCCGTTTTGTCGCTCTTTCACTCAAGTCTCGGCAACTGCACTGGTGATCATTCGCTTTAATCGAACGGGTTCGGTGACTTTTCAATGTTACAATTGTAGCATTTTATCATATCAGTCTATTATAGAAGTAATATTTCAAATAGCCTTATAGCAAGGCTGCTCTAGAGTAGATATAATAAAGCACTGTAAATGGTTTTATAGTTGCTTATTAAATTAACGTTTATTGAAGATAAATTGGGCAAGACAAATACTATTGCGTAATTAACAGTGCTAATTCAATAATTTATTAATGCTCTAGAATGCTTCAAAGTTATCTACTCTTGTCATTCTTGCATATGTTGGCGACGCTTCAAAGACTAAACTACATTTCTTTTGGATGATTGTAATCTGTTGTATGATAAATCAGATGTAAACGGTTCTGTCAGAGGTTACGATTTTTATTTCTTTTAAAATAAACCCATAGTATTTAGCATCCTCTGTTTAAGTTTTATTGTTTAATGAAAACATGTTTTAAGTTTAACAAAGTAGAGATATTTTTGAGGAAGTCGTTCAGTTTGATAAAATACTTCTTTAATAAACGCCAATTTGCTCAAAATAAAATATCGTCTAAATTATGTGAATGTTTCAATTTTCCGTGGTTCAGAGTCATAGCTATAGCTATAGCTAAAAAATCAGTATTAATCTTTGAAGTTCAAATACCAGATTTTCTGATACGTTTACGCAATGTGTCATTCATTTAACTATGATTTCGTTCATAGAAGAACCTATGCCAGGTTTCATCACATTTAGTTGAACAAGTGGAGTCTCTCAGTTGACGGGCTAAAATATGTGAATAATGGGTTGCATCAGGTAAACAATGACATAATTAAAATGCACAGAAGTCACAAATCAAGTCTCGATGCTTACCATCGTATAACAAATTATGACCTAAAACTATATTTGTGCTTGAATTAGAAAATTTCTACTGATTTAATTTCATTTCTCATTGAGAAATAATGAGGTAAAGATATAAGACTCTCAGACTGCATAAATGTTCACAGCATACAAGTGTTTGTTTGAATGCCATAGACACCAGTTTTTTAAAAATATGGACTGTCTGATATTTTTTCTTTTTCTTTCTTTAAACCTATTTCTAGTATCGCATGTACCAAGTGAGGTCAGCCTCTTCCAGCAAGCCTCTTCCGTTTAGACTATGTGACACCCGGTGATTAGAGGAGGCGCAGGGTTTGGATGCTAGCGAGATCAGCTTTATTATTGATGGGAATCTGCCAGATGGTTATCAGGTTTTTAAAAGATGCTTTCACATAATCATTATAGTACGATTTATGTTTCTTAATGTCGGGTCGTGTTTCATGAAAGCAGAACATACATCTAAGTGGTGGCATCTAACTTTTAATTTTAAAATAACTCATAAAATTGTGATTAATATCTGACCTTAGACCAAATGTTCTTCAATTGTTTTGGCCAAGTAAAGAAATTCCAATTCTAGGAGAACATTATCAAGCCGGCAACGATGATTTCAGCGAAATCTTCTCAATTCGGTGCAATGTTCATGAGGGGAATTTTCTTTAAGACATTGTAGGTATGACTGGCCATGTTATACTTAGACTGGGTTACCTATGACATCAATAAAAATTTTAACACGAGTATCTGGCACTGGTCATACAAAGTCTACTGCAAATTATCTTGAATCATCTGTAGGAAATTCATTCGGATCAATCATTAAAAAGTATTGAACATTTCCATTAAACCATATTATTGTGATTTGCTTGTTCGAATTGCAGACTGACCAGGCCCCATATTCAAAGGGTTATATACTAACGCTAGCCCCTGTTTTTCTTTTTATGGAGTGAATCGTTTGATATATTATCTTCTCTCGATGTGGTTTATTAAAACAAAACATATTGTAGCCCCAATTAGAATAAGTCCCTTTAACCAATTATTATGCCTTCTCTAATGATACTATGTTTCACGCCCCATCGCCTAATCATCTTTGCCAAATATTGTGCTAGGTTTACTGAGGTTTCTTTATATGCTGGCATCTTCTCATAAAAATTGGCGAAAAATGCATCAGATTTTTAAACAAGAAACTCTTTTTGACAATGATGAACGTTTTCTCAAAGTTATTGACTAACTTAATCTGTTTACAGTTCAATCCATCAGTGCAGTTTTCTCGGGAGACTCCAGGATATATCAAAGCCCCTTCAGTAAAGGACATGATCCACTGCATTGCATTCGTTCTGGACGGAAGTACCGTTGATGTGCTGCAGGAAAAGACGCTTGAGAGAATGAAAGCTATGCAAATCAAAATTAACCACATAGGTAACGACTATCAGTACACATAATTAAATAATGCTTTTATATTTTAATATACCAACAGAATCAGGGAACATACTTTATTCTCCAACCCTTTCATCAGAATGAGATTAATATTCAACACTGAACTACGTGTCTATTAAGATAATTTATAATTATAATGATCAATTTGACTTTTGTTCCCATGTGGAAAATCATTGGTATGAATGTTTTCCATATTTTGCATATCCATTATGACTTCTTGAAGTTGCAATGATGCCATGTTTAAATAATGTAACCTATTTATGTACCTCACACGTAAACTGGCCAGGATTGTAACTGTTAGATTCAGTTAGAGACATTTTCCATCTGGAGAGCCTAATATCAGCTCTTAATGTTTCAAAAGTCTTTCGTAATATTCTTCTTGCCGAGATATAATACTATTTGTTTTTCAATACTTACTCACTGATTATATGTGCTATTGTTCTTGACAGTTTCTGTTGATTTATGATAGGAACTTTGTTCATGCTGCTGCTGGAAATTTATTATTTCATTTCATGTCGTATGATAACCATATTTTAATATCATAAAATTAAACTAGTCCAATTAGGATATTGTCTTACTTAAAGATTTAAAATCTGTGAAGGGAGAATGAATAAAGTATATCCGACATAAAAAAATTAAATTGCATTTTAAACTGAGTAGTGATTAATTTATTTTGTGGGCATGAGTTGTCAGGAAGAAAAACAACTTCGTTAAGCTGTTAGATGTCACGAATTCACCATGTTTTAATTAAAATGTATTCAGACTTCTCTTCCTGCATCATTTCGTTGCTACAAGTAAGTTACATTATATAAGTTAATACTGGATCATCAATTTTACAATGCTCTGTCTTTAATACATTCTTCGGTTGGATTTGAAAATTTATTTGCAAAATGTGTCCCTTTATGATTGTATTTTATGTACACATGAAAGAAATGTGAAAGTTTACGATTAAAAGTCTCTGCATTCAGGAAATGGTAAACATGTATTGACTCCTTATTCACGATACAAAGATGTCCTACCAACCTGAGGGCTCTTTTTATTTCGTCTTCTAATTTGCCAATAACAGTCCAATGGTTTTATGCTTATTTAAAATCATAGTTGCCGGCGTTTTTGCATCTTGTGTGTACCGATTTCAGTAGATCTCAAGATAAATTGTAGAGTTTGGCTTATTTTACTTTTGTGCTGAAGTACAGCAAACGTTTATTTCTATAACAACTGGACATAGTAACGTTATTTCCATGACTGAAATCAGTACCGTATCTATTGGACACAGCTACATTATTTGAGATATTTAAATAGAATCTCATACACACATTTTCATCTACTTTTGCCGGGTACTTTTTATAGCTAACTTTCTCCAATTCATATTTTCTCTCCTGGCCGAGTTTATGTCCGTAAATTCAGAATACTTGAAATGTTTGACAATGTTTAGGTGTACCACAAGGAGTTCTTTTGACCAAAATTTATAAAGTCTGCTGCTACGTATGTCTGATAAATCAGAATACTTTAAATATTTGTGAACATTTTCAGGTGTACCTCAGGTGGTTCTTTTAACAAAAGTTGACAAGGTATGCCGCAGTGTAGAAGAAGACCTATCCATCATCTTCCAAAGTGGGTTCATCTCCAGTCTTGTGGATAAGGTCTCTCAGGTTATGGGGTTACCACGGGGACACGTGCTGCCCTTGAAGAATTACGAGAGGGAACTTGAATTAGATATCAATGTCAGCATCTTAGCATTGTTGGCTCTGCGCCAAATTCTAAGGTTTTCACAGGATTTCTTATTCAACTTTCTTGACAATCCTGACAGATTAGGGATGCACAAGTTGGAAATGAAAGAATAAATATAACTCAAGTCGAGATACAAGAAAGAAACTATTTGTTTCATGTAACTAGGTGCGTTTCACACGTATATCTTCAGCGCTTTTAGGTCTTAATTCTGCCTAGATTTCTTCTATTAATTATATTTTGCTGATAACATTTTGCTGTAGAAGCTTATTCTCTATAAACTACTGGCTGATAAGTTTATTACTGACTTTATGTCTATACGCAGTTCTACTGAAACATACCTAGCTGTTACAACTCTTCATGGCTCTTAGTAACAGCTGTAAAAACATTGAAGTGATTTTTCTTTATTCAGAAGTACAAATATTTTAAAATTTAACAAATGCTTACAGTTTGTTTTCTCTGGCATCTGATTTTATTTAGTCTATCTGACAATTTTATTTTCTAATCTGTTTTAAGCTAAATTAAGTGCGGTCCATATTTTCTGTGTGTGTGTGTGATTTTAATTTTTAACGTAGCTTTTACAATGTTTTAGTCATATCGCTACGATGTCTGCAGTGTGGCAGTTTATAGTAATAACTAGCACTGGGGCATCATGCAGCATGTAGCATCATGTCCCACCCAGTCACATTATCCTGATACCAGGCCGACAAGTAATAATGAGTATGTATGTATGCATATATATATATATATAT
>JAECUM010027195.1:0-19621 GCA_016617855.1 Megalonaias nervosa | reverse complement strand
TTGCTTTGCCATCGTAATTGTCTGTTTTTTAATAAATTGATTTTACATGATCAGCCCACATTGAAATAAATCTTTATCGGCAGTTACTGTCTGGATACTCAATTGCGCAGTACACTGATTGTTCGCGGCATTTAAACATTCGTTATAAGTACGACGCTTGAAAAACGGCAAATTTGCGAAACACGACAATGCTAAATTTTCGTAGGTCTACTAAAAGGCCCATACATTTATGTTTTTACTCTCATCTGAAGGCGACAAATCTTTGCTTTATACTTATAGAAAAAAATTAACATTTTAGGTCTGGATAAGACGTAGGTCATAAAGATCTCTACTGAAGTATGTAAGTCACAAATATCTCGTTTTAAGAACATGGGTCAGAAAGATCTATAGTAAAGTACAAAAAATAGGAAAGACTTGAAAGCAAGCTTAACATTCAAAAAATTAATAAGATAACTGTTAACAGTATATTTACCTTCTTAATTTTCCTGATTTCATCTGTTTCATCGTCTACTTTATGGTTGGAATTCTTTTCTTTTTTAAACTTCTGAAGCTGCGATAGAAAGAATAAACTCTGCAGTGGACACAAGTGAAACATATACAGCTAGGTTATACTACGTTTTGAAAGAATGTTTGCTGAAGATGCATTTGAAACAAAGGCGTAAAAATATTTCTTTTACACTTATAACTAACAAGGAAATATGCATTATTTAGGAAATATTTCAGTTCTGTGCTTTTTGAATGTATACGTTATAGTGCTAGTTGATTATCTGTAATGTATCGAGTATGTCACACACAGGGATAAGACCATTTTGTGTATGAGAATAAAATGTTTACTGTTATTATAAGGTTCGAATTTTCTAGCCATTAGCTTTTATTATGGAATTTCTGATTTTGCGCACTTGACAGATTAATATCATCTCCAATGCATATTGTTCTGTTGAAGTCTACATTAAAACTATGATAACGCGAGCTTCAATTACTCGGATACCCGGCATCCCTCAAATGACGGCGTCAGTCCGGATTTAAAGCTGTGTCTTGCCTGCAACCAAAAGCCTCGAGACAACCGAAAGCTAAAAGAAAAATATGGTTTTACAGTACTTCCGAGTTTTTAAGTATTGCTTCGCCTTGTGTTTGTAAAAGTAGAGGAAAAAAAATTTGCAAAATGATTGTCGCAGAAGGGGATATAAACTAATCTTAACCGTGCGTCTGACTTCACGATTATACAACCCTATTACAACTGTTTTCACTACTTTTAGATAAACCATATTTAGATGTTACCACCATCAGCAATTTCGAAAGGTCACTGATAGATTTTAACATTGGATTATATAAAGTATATTACAATGGGAATACGTTTGTTTAATCCCAAGAAAATTGTAAAGCGTTAAATATACTTAAATAGGAAGAACAGAAGGCATTTGCTTTATGGAAGTGCCTATATAAATAATTTGCAAGCTGATTTGGGGTTTTAAAATAATGCACGATTCCCGCTTGGCCTCAACACATTTCATTTATGACCAATTTGGTTTGCAGTAGTTTGCTTGTGCCCTTTCAAAGTGGTCTGAAAATCTAATTAAATCTATTTCAAAATGCACGGTTATCAATACAGGTCATATAGATACATTTCGTTATCTTCAGTTTTTTATTGCAAATTTTAAAAAAAGAGCAGCACTGTAACCTATTCTATCCTCTACGAACAGAACGTAATTTATTTGTTACAATATTGTTTATATTTTGCACTGAAAATTATCGATTTTCTATAATAGTATATCACTTTCAATTGTGCTTATTCCCTGACGTTTATCGTTTATCATAGTACACGAACCTATGAATGGTGCTCATATCGAACAGGAATGATATAAGTTGGTAAAATTAAACTCTGAAGTGACTAATAAAATTTTATCGATTTGGGCAAATACATTTTTCTATTAATATGCTTTGCATATTTTTTTTAAGGACTTTGACTCTATTACCGCGTTAAACTGCATATATTGATAAAAATAAAAACATTTAAAATACCCCTATTACTAAATTTCATGGAAAGAGTGGCCTGCCATAAATGGTACTAAAGTCCATCATTTCACGAGCATGTGCAGACTGCACTATTGCTTTGTTTTGAGACAGTTATCAATGGTGTCTCAAAACTGTCTCATATGACCGTTGTTCTCGCTTATAAGTTGGAGCCAACTACAAACTCCACAGATTCAGACATGCCGTCGTATAATGCGCTGGCAGATCTGAATCAATTCAATTTGTTGTAACTAATCAAACAGCATAGACACTGGTCTGTCAGCGCTTTGTGTTCCAGGAGATCTGTGACTATGTTGTTTGCACTTGGACCAGATTTATCAGCGAATACACGGTATTTAAAGGTCTGACAGTAAGATGGACATTCTGAAGTGACTTTGATTCCTTCGATTAAATTAATTTTTCAGAAGTATACCACAGCATAAACACTGAGAGAATAATCAAGCGCTTTCCATTCAATTTTGACAGATACACCAGTAATATTTTAACGGTTATAGAAGTTCTTTAAATTACTTCTATAACAACCTTGTGTATGTGTGTGTGTGTGTGTGTGTGTGTGTGTGTGTGTGTGTACGAAAGATAAAAATATAATTTCTTTCATAATACAATATTCAGTATCTAATACATGCCTTACATTTAATTATTAGAGTCTCTTCATCTTATCAAAGCAATAAAGCGAAAAAAACACATTGCAAAAGCAAGCCAATTCATGCTTAAAGAACACCTGGGAATTTGTAAGAATTTGTTTAATAGAACTAACCCAACATAAATTTAAAAAAGATGTTTCTCGTAATCTAAATGTGTATAAATATTAAAGAAAGTACATATGTTAGTACCACCGATACAAAAAAAATAAACCTGTTTTCTGTACATTATAACACTGTCTGCATATCAAATAGTGTAATTTATTTGAAAACCTGTAAATAAAAAATGTAAAATGAAATATGTTTGACAAACACTTCAACAAGTTTCTGAGAGATTGAATAATCACAACTTTCATATAAAGATTGTATGGATCCTCAGTTCTCATCTTATACATTTCAGTACAAATAATCACTCCTGTAATGTTTCAACAATTTCAATACAAATAACCACTCCTGTAATGTTTCAACACATTTTAATACAATTAAGCACTCCTGTAATGTTTCAACACATTTCAATACAAATAAGCACTCCTGTAATGTTTCAACACATTTCAATACAAATAAGCACTCCTGTAATGTCTCAACACATTTTAATACAAATAATCACTTTTGTACTGTTTCAGTGCATTTTATTACAAATAATAACTCTTTACGTGATTTCATTTTTATGTCCATTGATGTTGTTCATACAGAGATGAACAAACTATGTAAAGAAAAGTTACAGGATTCATCAGTAAGATAGTTTGTATCTTAATGGCCTAAATACTAAGGTATATATGACTCAAGTGACTCAGTTGCACTAAACATGCGTGAATCTTCCTGATCATACGAGATTGTTACGATAATGGATATCATTTATATCATTTATAACGTTATGTCAATGATGCAATTGCTGATAAATATATAGACGTCGTCCGTCTCTAACAAAATATTTTCTGGCTGAAGAAGAATGCAGCAAATTTATCGGATTTATCGGATTGTGCATATATATATATATATATATATATATATATATATATATATATATATATATATATATATATATATATATATATATATATAATATGTATACTGTATCAATGATATATCACGAGATGTATAAATTTTTCATTAAAAGGAAACGAAGCTTGCTGAGTTTCCTTTTAATGAAAAATTTATACAACGAGTGGTATATCATTGATACAGCGTACATACTATACATATATTTTATTTATATCATATACAAATACATATATTTGCCCTTTGAACGGAGTTCAGATTTACTACAGGCAGCTGTGCATTGACCGAGTGAATAAACTCTTCACATCCCCGGGTGTGTCCGCTGCAAAATGTAGTTCTATGCCTTTTGTGGCTATTCACAATCACCTCTGCATATTGATAAGTTGATTGTTTTCATTTTTTAGTTTCTATTTTTCTTCACATTGATTAAATGAATATAATACATACTTATGATATAAACATGAAAGATGTTTTTAATGATAAAAGTAGAGCACTACAGAAACACATAGTTAGCTACGCCATTCACATGAACGCTGCCATTCACGTACCGGCGCATGGAAATTAATGTGGAATATAAACTAAGCGAAATGACGAACCAACAATAGGTAATTAAAATATTTTAATATATTTACAGTTGATCTAAGTCATTATTCTGCTCTAGTAACAGTACCACCAACAATAAACTATCTCTCTCTCTCTCTCTCTCTCTCTCTCTCTCTCTCTCTCTCTCTCTCTCTCTCTCTCTCTCTCTCTCTCTCTGGTCGGTTTGACTTTAAAACTCTGTCTGTCTGTCTGTCTGTCTGTCTCTCTCTCTCTCTCTCTCTCACATCCTTTTGTCGGGTTGACTTAACTTTTATCATCATTCATAAGTCCAGAGATATCGTGGGATGACACAAACGAAAATCCTCGAGAGAGAGAGAGAGAGAGAGAGAGAGAGAGAGAGAGAGAGAGAGAGAGAGAGAGAGAGAGAGAGAGAGAGAGAGGCCTTTGGACATTTTCATATTTAATGAATAATAATCGAATTTTGGAACATTATAGCATGTTTAAGACACAACAACAAAACATTACATACATCAAAGTATGTGTACCACGTAACCGAGGAATTTACTTTATTATGTCGACTTGGTTTGCAACTTTGTATCTTTGATAAACACTGTAGTTAAATCCCAAGGAAAGTGCACACGTATCGTTACGACGAACCATGTTCTTGTAGGTTACTTGGTGTAATTTCTGTTTCAAGGTTATAATCCAGCCTAAATTCTTTTTCTCTCTCATTCCACATTTCTGCTTATTTATCCGTTATGCATGGGGGTGGAACAGAAAGCAGAAAGGATTGTGATGAAAATGTGTACCATATTAAATTAATTTAGAAAACAAGGATTATTAATATTTTTCATCGTTATTTTCATACGTCACTAATGATTAATATGTGGAAATTCATCATTGATCTAGAGTCAACTTCAGACGGTCGCTAGAATGTTTATATATGCGTATTATTGCGCCATGGGCGGATCACAATTTGATATACCAATAGTATTGGTATATGAAATTGCTTTATACCGACACTTTAAATGCCATGTTATTTTCAATATATATATATATATACTTATATATATATATATAACATAACACCGCTGCTATATATATATATATATATATACTTATATATATATATATACTATATATGCCCTGCTATATATATATACAGATGAAAAATGGCTTTGGAAAAACAACAGAGTTTATATGTCAGTGGCATTCTTGCCGCAGTAGGTTTTTCCCACCGAGAAGTTGCTATAAGCCGCTGTGGATGGAAATGCATGGACTTCCAGGATAATCTTTCCCTTAGATATAGGGAAGAACTACATGAATTTATTCACTCAGGTAGCACGTCAGAAGGGGTGGTAGGCGGACTATACTACAGTGGAGAGAGAGGGGACATGGATCGCTTAGCGATTTTTACATCTGTGAAAGTATTTGATGAAAGAGAATACTTTGTCACCCAAGAGAATGCACATCCTCAGTATATACCTCAGATATTAGTTAAAGTTATCCCTGACAAAGACTATCCCGGATATGCCAGAATGGCTATCGGAAGAATTGAATCAATATATGTTCCTGTTTTGCCAGAAAAAGACGGCTTGTACTTTTTACCAAATACTTTCATCACTCAACAAAGTTTTGGAGGAAAAAACTGGTTCAGTGCAGTACGTAATTCAGATCCTAGTAACAAAAAACTGCGATCTAAAAGCTTTTCAACTCACGACCCTTCTGTCAGTTTTAAGGTTTCGGCAGAAAAAGCTATGTTTTCTAGGATAGACAACAATTTCGGGATCAATTATGATTATTTTAAAAATCAAGGGTTGAGTACATATGCTGATATGGACATAGTCCAGTGTATTAAGTGCTTACGATGGCCATACGATGTTTCGAATTTCCTGACTAGACCATGGCCTGGTCTCTGGCCAGGGAAAAAGACCGTTGAGAATCTTGTTGAGAGCACACCTGTATTTTTGGCATCTGTTGGGCACAAGAGCAGCCCAGATGTGGATTTACAGTGGAGATTTTCCTTCAACATAGCGAAGAAGAAGTTGATTGAAGACTTCAATGAAACACAGATACAGTGCTACGCATTGTTGAAGATTTTTCTGAAAGACAGTCTCAAACTTGTTTCCCCAAACATTCTATCCTCACACCGCATGAAGACAACGATGTTTTGGTTATCAGAGAGAGAGGGCATGGACAAAATAATTCCGGCAAAACTGTTACACTGCTTTGTTCAATGTCTGAAGTTGATACAACACTGGCTGGCTGACCACAGAATGCCTCACTATTTCATAGAAAACAGAAACGTTTTCCCATCAAACTTGGATCCTGTTGAAGTGAAAGGATTGATGCAAACTCTTGATAAGACTATACTCGAACCGCTTTCGGTATTAAAAGACTGCAAGTCCTTTCAGTTCGTTCTGCAGGTTAGTGCAGGGAACTCATTGCTCTTTCCAAAACTCAGTGCCAATTCATACCTGTTAGCATGGTGTAAAATGAGATGCTTCCACTTGGCGAATATATACGTGTCATACACGAATCGTTCTCTTTGGCTGCCTTTCGAGGAAAGAAATCCTTTAGAGTATATACGACGCTTTAAACATATGGTGGAAGATACAAAAAATCTTGATTAAGGACAACAACTTCAAAGAATTCTTAAATCTTATTTAGGATTTTTATGTTTTGCTAACCATGACTGTTTGAAGGCATCACAAGAAAAGCTCAGTGTGGACGAAATAGAAACTTTGCTTGAGGGCAAAGATGGAGATTTAGTACTCTGTCCACTAAAGCTTGCAACATTTTATCTCAGGCAAAATAACATTTGCGAAGTTCTCAAGATCACAACCTTTGTCTTAGAGCATAGACAACAGATTCAGAATAGACATCGCTTTCTAGAGAATCTCATTGCAAAGTGTTTGGAACAGATCCAACTATTGTGCAACTTAGAAGACATGAAAACATTGGAGAATTTAGTAGACATTGCTACAACTAACTTTTCGTACAAAACACATCATGACGAGATACTGTGTTATAGGGATGGATGTAAGGAATTCCAGCAATTCCTATCTTTCCCTATAGAACTTGCCAAGAACTTGGCCTTTGATGTGATGTTTATGCTGCCAGAGTCTTCTGTCATACCCAGAGCAGTGCAACTTGAAGTTATGTTCTCAGAACCGATTGAGTTTTGCAAAGGATACTATATTGGTATTAAAATAAGCCCACTTGTGTACACTCTGTATCTCAGGTTCCTCCCCCATAAAGCGAAAGCGGATCAAGCGGGTTGCCTTAGGACACTGTCCGAATTTGAAGATCTTCTCCAATCGGAACCAGCATTTTACCAAGCGAGTGGTTATAACCTTCTGGCTAGCTGCCATGCAATGATGGGTAGTTCACATGAAACAGGACGTTCTCTTTGTTGTTCCCTAAAAATAACCCCAACACGGAACAATGTAGCCTTCGGTTATTTTGCTTTTGTGTACAGTTCTTTATTCCGCTGAAACTGGAAAGATAAGTGTGATGACATTAACTTTTGAAAACAGTTAGAACAGATTGTGACTCGCTGAAGAATCTCTGATGTATACATTGAAGCTAGGACATACTTAGTATTTATGCAACATCTTAGCTTGCAGATTTTCACTGCCCCTTCTCAGCGGTTAATCTTGGACTTTTTGTACTTATATCCCGTTACAAAAATTATCAGAACACTCTTAAAAAATTTTCTTTTGTTCTTTTGCTGTTGAAATAACTCTATCTGTCAAAAGCAGGTCTTTACCTAGTCCGATAATTCAGTCCCCCTTCCTCCAAATCTGTGTTGATACTATTGGGCGATATGTATGTCTGATGTCACTTGTTTATTAAAATGTGCAATTTTTGCTGCATGCAAATCCTTCCGGAACACAACCGCACATGATTTAGACACTTACCGGTATCTAGTAATAGTTATATCAAGCGCAAAATTAAAAATGGCCACAGGACAGAAGGTTGTGCGATTTCACGTGGATTTACAAGTCGCTACATAGGATTTGATCCGAAGATATTACTTACATATCGCTAAAAGAACCCTTCAACCGACGTTAGCTCAACAGAAATGAGAAATACCAGTAAGTTTATTAAATGTACATATATGTGTGGAGACAAAATTGAATGCAGATTTTTGCAGCTTTTAATAAATAGGCGATACCGTCCCCTAAATCGTCACGCAATATCATCATAGGTGTGAGGCTGATTTATCGGCCTAATCTTTACCAACTGGAATGGTATAATATATTTACAATTTGCTATTTCGAATATGTATATCGCAAGTCTCGGTAAGGCGTCTGATTAGCTCCTTTAAAATAATGACAACCTGGCAAACGTTTTGATTCGTGGCTATTTTATTTAATTCGTGGTTGAACTTAAACGTGAATATTTTATTATATGGATATTAGGTTTTGATATCACACCATAGTAAGATATTGCAGCAATGAAGGGCTGATGTGTGTTTTTCTTTTGGATGATACCCATTTTAAGATGTCAATAATCTAGCCTTTGACGTAATATAGGTATGTATGCTACACGGCTATATATTTTACCTTCATGGGGTGACTATCAAAGATATATTCTTCAATCGGCTAATAATGATAAACTTAGATGTTTCTTGTCGACAAAAGTTTTCGTTCTTTGGACGTGTCTGCTGCAGAATTGTTTGCTTTGGACTCTGAATATGGCATAATAATTTCAACAGGTCGAAAGAAAAAGAAGGGAAGGTGTAACCTTCTAACACGTTGCTGTGCCGTGATATGTGGGTTATATTGCAATCCAAAGTGCATAATTTGAACCTTGAAGATAAATGAATGCTAAATTAATGTAGCCTACAAAAACGTTGCTTATGTGAACAACCATTTGTGTAATAAAAATATAGCTTCGTTCATTTTAAGGCAGTAAATTCAAATGAAATTAAGTCTCCTGGCTTGCATGGTTTCCAACAAGTAACGGGCAGGTATTGAAGCGCATTTGCGTGTCGTTTATTGAAATATTATTCAGTCAAAACGCACCATCAGTAATGAATAGATTTTTCGTGCGAAAATTTCAAATTTAAAATTAATGGTTGTTTTTAACCTTACAGAGACGTGGATTTATCTCACTGTGTGATACTATGATTAAATATGATAATAGATTATGATTCGAAATTATCAATTAAGGTACCGTATATACTCGCTTATAAGACGAGTCTAACTGCAAAATACAGACACAGATCTGCCGTTTGTTAGGAGTAATCTGTGGAACAAATACCATAGACCCTGATGCGCCAGCACATTACGCGGCAGTATATCATGGTTTATATTCTTTGTTGTTGGGCTAGACTCATAAGAGAGTATATCTGGTATTTCATCAAAATTAGGATCCTATATTGCATTCCAAGAATTTACGAGGATAACGAGTGGACATTAAGTTAGAGACGTTTTAAAATTTTTATTGCACTACATAGCAGTAAGGACAATTGATGTTTTTGTCGTTTTCCATCAAGAATATTTTACTTCCAAAATCGATATTATGATAATTTTTAAATACTTTTTATTTACTCAATGATTACAGACTATATGGTCTTGTTTATAGATATAAATTTACAAAACAAATGTACCAAAACCATACAAAGGTGTCTATATTTTCCTCAAAAGGTCCATTTTGTTTTTTATTGTAGCTATTTCTCAGTGAAGAACATCTAAATGCACCTTAATGGAATAAAACCATTATTGTCGACTGTCTCCATATGTGGTGCGGGTTCAATGAAACTTCAAGACTGGTTTTATGTTTCACAAAGCTTTGCTTATCAGAAATAAATTTGTGAAACAGGGAAACATGTGGTCTGTAGTACACATCTGGAGGAAAAACTAATGGGTGTGTTCCATTGGTAACTGGGTTAAATCAAATGAAACGCTAACGAATGAATACTTTTCTATTATCTAGTGTATGAAGGATCAATTTCCGAGTAACATTTTCAACCATGAAAGTAGCCGACACTGAGTTGAGGCTATTCAATACCAAAACAATGCAATTGCTTTTTAATAAAATTTTATTGTTGCGTGATTCAAAGAACAAAGTTTTAAAGTACCTTCACGTATTTTATCATAACTTTAACTATACGGTATCTAATTGGCTTTATTCCAATTTCTTGCTGAGGAATTCGTATGCCTAAAGACTTTCTTTTCTCGATTGTTCACTTCTAGTTTGTGTATATGTTTTCTTCTTCTGGTTGAATTTGTTTTGTTGTTATTCACACAATTAAGCTATAAAGAAACAATATTTTTTTTTATTACATCTCTATCTTCTTTCTTCTTTTGCTTTCATACGTGATGTAAAACTATACGTTGTACTGAGCATTCCTTTCCACATATGTATCTATTATACTGAATTAAATTATCTCTTTATCTCTCATTCAAACGTACATAACGTACCCTGCACACATTTAAGAATGCTTGAATACATACCTAAATGCGTGTATATATATATAAATGCTTACTCCCATCATTCTTCCAAAAAGGAAAAGAAAATACGAAAGAAATTGTAATTGAAATTATGATGAATACTGATTATGGATGACACATTTATATCAACGAAAAGAAGTAATTTGCGAGTAGTAATAGGGGTTACCGTAGCGTCAATGGGAATTAGCATTACAGACCCCCCCCCCCCCCGGGCCTGTATAGCGTCAAGAAATAAAAGCACACCCTGGGCCTGTATAGCGTCAATGGAAATTGGGTAGAGTGACTAGCACACCCTGGGCATGTATAGCGTCAATGGAAATTGGGTAGAGCGGCGACTAGTATACTGTGGGTCTGTATAGCGATAAGCGACAGGTGGCATGACGTCACACTGGTAACAATGTAGCAAAAAGAGAAGTACTGTGACGTCAGGCTACCTGGGAGAGGGCTATAGACAAACACGAATCAAGAGCGTTCGTGTTTTTTAGTAGAGGAAGGGTTTTATATATATATATTCGTTTAGGTTGGAGACAAAATGAAAATTAAGATCTTTTCGAGGCATTGGAAGTGGCCCTGAAAAGGGCCTTTGGGTTCTTCTTCTTTTTATCTTCTCCAGTTCTTCCACCATGTCCTGACTTTTTGAATAATTCCTTTCTTCTTTTCTTCTTCGGGCATCCAGTCAGGATGTCCGAGAGCTCTGAATTTTTGTTGGATTTTCATCCAGTTCTGATTTAGTTTCTCAAACTCTTCTTTCTTTTTTTTTTGGTTTTCTTTGTCCTTTCTTTCTTTCTTCCACATTTCCTTGATCTTTTCCACTTCTTCTTTCAGTACTTTTTTCATTAGGTCTTCCGCTTTCTTGATATTGTCTAAGCCTTTTTCTACAAAAGGCCATTCTGTTAAAATGAATGTGTCTTCCAAAAAACACCTTATTTTGGTGATAACATCAAGGGTCTGCTTCAATGTGCCTACTCTGACATATTTTGGATAGTTGAAGCCTCTCAACTTATCCGCTTCCTCCACTATTATGCCTTGTAGTTCATAACTTGCTACTTTCATACTTGTCACAAAGTCTAGGCTGACTTCAAACCTCCACTCCATTTGAAGTCTTTCCACCACATGGACTCCATATATCATCCACCACCAACTGTCTGTCAACTTGTTAAAAAGATCCATCTTGTATTCTGTGTTGAATGGTGCGAATGACGAACGCTATACTTTTATATACTTCAAGCACGGACGTGAAGGAAAACATGCCTTACACTCACTTCACATATGATATACTATCCTCACCAACGAACGAGCAAGCATAAAACACATATTATATACTATCCACACCAACGAACGAGCAAGCATAAAACACACACAATATACTATCCTCACCAACGAACGAACAAGCATAAAACACATATGATATACTATCCACACCAACGAACGAGCAAGCATAAAACACACAAATATACTATCCTCACCAACGAACGAGCAAGCATAAAACACACCCATATACTATCCACACCAACGAACCAACAAGCATAAAACACACACAATATACTATCCTCACCAACGAACGAGCAAGCATAAAACACACACAATATACTATCCTCACCAACGAACGAGCAAGCATAAAACACACACAATATACTACTCTCACCAACGAACGAGCAAGCATAAAACACACCCATATACTATCCTCACCAACGAACGTGCATGCTAACACACACACACACACACACACACACACACACACACACACACACACACACACACACACACACACACACACACACACACACACACACACACACACACACACACACACACACACACACACACACACACACACACACACACACATCGGTAAAGAGTGAGTGTTTATAGTCACACTACACTACATTCACACGAATTGGCAAATTGAATAAGTTCTCTTTTCTAGAGATCTGGTTAGCCCTGAAAAGGGCTGTTTTTTTAGAACTGCAAATGTACCTGGTTAATGATGACATCTCCCAGGGCGGGCACCACACACGCATCGCCGGCTCCAGTCCTGCTCCCAATTGATGCGTGTGGTTGGGAGCGCAGAGGGAGGTTGATTGGCTTCACTATCCCACTCCTCAGTTTGAGGGATAGTGAACACTTATTCCCTTCTTCTTCTATTCAGCACCCTGGGATGCTGACGCCGAGGCTCCCACTCTTGCCTCTGTCTTTCCAATTCCTCCTCCCAGTTTTCTGTCTGGAGGACAGCGGCTCTTGGTACTGGTGGTACTGGCGGCAGAGGTTGTGGCTGTCTTTGTTGTGGTGCTGATACTGCCTGTGGAGGCGTCCTCACCTCAGGCTTGACCTCACACAGAGGTCTTAGCATGAGGTGAGGTAGGATCCCTCTCATCTCCTCTTCTTTCTTTTTCTTCCCCTCCTCTTCAAGCCTGGCTTCTTCGGCTAAAGCCTCCATAGCCAGCTCATCTAGCAACCGCCTGGCATACTCCAGGTGCATTTGGAGCTCCAATAGCTTGCTTATTCTGTTATTCATTTTAATATTGACTGGTCAACGTGGGTAGCCAGACTGACGTGCTCTTGGCTTTATATCCCTGTAGCACGGACGTGAAGGTAAACATTCCCTAACACCCAAATTTACCATCACATGTAACGCGCGGACTTAAAAGAAGCACTCACGTTGACTTTTTTACTTTTTACTTACAAACACAGACAGACACGATTGGACAAGACAGAGAAACGAAGTGCTTATAGGCACACTTCTATTTTTTTTTTTTAACATACAAACACACAAATATTTTGTTTTACTGACAAAAGAAACGAAGTGCTTATAGACACACTTCTATTTTCTAATTACAAATTTTGGCAAATTGAATGAGTATGTCTTTTCGAGAGTATTGGGTAGCCCTGAAAAGGGCTGGGTTTTTTTTTTTTGTTCACGGAAGTAATGGCAATCTTTTTACTGTCTAAGATTGCGTCCCCGGCTGGCAGTAGGCTTTCCTATTGGATACGGTCTGCTTCTGCGAAAAGAGAAAGAGAATTCTTTGGTGTCTACTCGACAGTCCACAAAACCTCTGTCTAGTTCTTGCTGCTGCTGCTGCTGCTGCTGCTGCTGCTGTTGTTGTTCTTCTCTCTGCTTCTTCTGAAGTCTGTATTTCTCAGTCCATTCTTCTTGTTCTTTTTTAATTTCCTCTCTAAACATCTCTTCTATCAGACCTTGGACTGTGGAGAGCATCCTAACATTCTCTCTTTCTTCAGGCTTCGTTATCAGGTTTAGCCTGACATGATGTAAATTGACGTAAGCTTCGTTCAGCTAGGCTAGTCTGGAAGGCATCTTCATAGGTTGACGAGTCAACAGTGAATGGTCAGACTGGAGACCCACCCGCTTTATATGGTTCAAACTCGGACGCGATAGAAAACATCCCTACTCGGTTTTAGTGTCGGAACGCTATGATAGCGAATGTCATGATGAGGGATAGAAAGAAGTCAAAGAGCATATATTCACAGTGTTTTTTTGAAAACAAACGACAGACACATTTTTTTCAAAACACAACATTTTTTATTCAAGTAACAAGTAACAAGTCATAAGTCACAAGTAACAAGTAACATCAAACAAATTATTTTTGACAAGGTTGACAACGTTGTGAAATCATGTGAGATTTCCATTGATGGAAGTCATGAGGCCATTGATGTACACTACGTTTCCTAGCTAAAGACAAAAGATAACTATAATGGTCACAAAACCATCGATCTATTTTCTCATCGTTTCTAGAAGAGTGACGATCAAAATAAGTCACTAAATGTTCTAAAGGATATCCAAGACTGCGTTGATGAAGAAAATATACACAATATTGTCCACACACCATGGAATCTGTGCCTTATAATTTCACATTATTGTATCGTGTCGTCTGGGCATTTCTTCTTATAAAGTCAATGATATCGTCTTCCAAAGGGGGTAATCCATACGAATCAAAATATTCCACACAATTCTCTTGAGGGAAGTAGACGGCAACCCAGTGAGTGCCTGGAAGATGACTTTCGTCCGTGTTGATGACATAAGCTTGATGGTCTTTAGGTTTGCGATGAGGTAGTTCATCTTTGGCGCACACGACAGGATTCCAAGAAGCAGTATACGAACTATTGTTCAAAAGGTAATAAGGTTCCCAGGTATCCATTTTCTGTTGTGTTGTTTTTGTTTTTTTCACAGGTAATGATAAGTCATCAATTCAATTCTGACTTTTTGTTTGAAACGATCTGTCAAGTATCCGTTTCTTTGCCTTGTCTCCGCACTCTGGGCTATGAGAGCTTCGATGCCATAGATCTCTAGAGTAGTCAGTGGAGGACAGGAATGATCACGCAAACCTTTATACCACTCATGCAACACGGTTTCTTCTGAGATGAGACTCCAAGCGTCGTCCAGATACTCGTCCAATTTTTCTTCTTGACTCATCATCATACATTTATCGTGTTGAATTTGACTGGGATGATCGTTTTGACATCCGTAACAATATTTCTTGGACAATTCCTTAATTGTATTCGCTAGGTGTTTAGCAAAACAGGACACTAAATGTTGTTCTTGTTCTGGTCATCTGGACTTGACGACTACCTCGTCCTCATTGACTTCGTCTTGGGGTTCTGTTTTCACGCTATCCTCCCATTCCATGTCCAAAGATTCTCCACTGTTTAAAGAGGGATAGGAGTCTTCCATTGTGTCTAACAGTCTAGAATGACTTCTCTCAAACTGTTGATTTCTATGGTATTATCGAATTCAGCATACAGGATGACGTTGACCGTCTCAGTGAGAGCTTCTGCAAACTGAAGTTCCACACGCAGTTGACCGGATTTTATAGGGTGGAAATGTCCCTCGTCGCTGCCTTGGTCTGGAGTGAAATCAAAGGCCCACAAAGTGTAACCTCCGACATAATCTTCGTACGAAATACCGTGACTGGCGTTGGTTCCTGGTTGCCCCGTAGCTTCGTACAGGGACAAGTACGATCTCAAGTAATTCTTCTGGGCAAAGTTAGGTTCGAAGGGTCTGGTACACAAAGTCTTGCCATCGCGACTGACTTCAATTTTGGACACTCTGTAGTGCTTAAACTGGAAAGGATTTTGATCGTGGGCTCCGTTGAAGGCTGCATTACTGACGATACCAACGATTAAACGTTTGGGTAACTGTCCTTGGAACAGATGATCTTCGATCTTGGATCGGAGTCCAGCAGCAATGGTGAATGTTTTCACTTCGACGCGTCGTATCGGATATTTGGCGGTCGATCTGCTCAATGTTTGACTGATGTCGTTTCCCGCTTTAGGTAACACTTCTACACGTCGCACGTAAAGTCTGGCTTCTTGGATGATGGTTTTGTACTCGTTGGCTTGAGCCATCAAATGGAAAGCGACACTACTGCGATTGAGTCTCAGGCGAATATCCACTCCGTTCAGCAAATACTTCTCTTGCAACCACATGTCCAAATGCAAACGATCCATCAGTTCTAAACTACGACCTTGCAGGATTTTCCTTCGACGATCGTTAAAACCCACATTGTGAGGATCGTCATCGGCTGTCAGGGCTCTGTCGTTAAACGTGTTCTCACCTGCGGTGTCAGGTTTCCATACCACGCAAGCATCCAGATGAGTGTTCTTGGCCTCTTTTCCGTACGTCAAGAGATTTTCTAGGTACGCTCGGTAAGGGTAAGTATCCGTGCTACTGCTGATCAGTTTGTTATTCAAGTACAAATCCACTTCGCTGAACAAGGAATGCATGAAATTGTTGACGGGAGCTACTGCGGCATCGGCTCCCGGATTGGTGTTGTCGGTTTTGATCACTTTCAGCTTTAGATACAAGTAACTATTATTCAGATCGATGTAATCTTCGGGCTGTCCTTTGATTTCAAACTCGATGGGAGCGGAATCCACCAAAGAGGAGACGGGATGAAATTCGACCCATTGGGATTCTTGCATCGTCATCATGGTGGGTGGCATGGCAAACAGATCCAGTTCCGACTTGGAACAAGCACAAGACTCTCGGTGCATCATTTTCCTTTTTTTAATAATCAAAAACGTCTAACTCTCGGACGGTTTTTCTTTTCTTAGTCTTTCTAGCTCTAGGGGCGTGAAGTCCTCTGAAGGGGTATTTTCGTCGTCTTTTTCTGCCTTGTCCTTGCTGTAGCGTCAGGGAAGCAGGAATGCCTAACTCAGCATCGCCCAGGGCATTTATAGGAGTTTCTCGCCGACCCAAAAGGTCTTTGCCCGTTTGAAGCAAGACATTTTTGCCTGCTCTCAAGAAAGCTTCTTTGGGGTTTTGTTTGTCAATGATGACATTTTGGAGAAATTCTTTACCTTGCGTCAACGTGGCATCTTTTAAGGCATGCAATCCCCGTGTCACCATCGGTTTCAAAATGGGAACCACTCTACGAAAGGCCGATTTGAGCATATCACCTAAACCATGTCCTCGCTGTCGAGCAACTCCTTGGTACACAGGATACATGACTGACAAAAGGTTAGAGTAATCGTTTTCGAAAATGGAGTTTCACTGTGACTTTCCCTTTGGTGAATGGAATATTTTGTCCCAGATCTCCTTTTATAGTAATGTTGACAGTGTCGAAATACGGCTTATTGACGGACAAATAGTGAGGATTTACAAATTCGCGGTGAACGTGATAGGTGTTTCCACCTTCCTCGTCAACCTTCGTGGCAGAGTCCACTTTGAAAGGAATGACATGCAGTAACGGTACGGAGGTGTGTCCCACTACGTTGTACTCCACCACATCGGAGTACACAAAACTCAAATTCAGTCCTTGGTTCATTTCTATAGGGAATCGAAAATATTTCGCAAAATCCAAGTTACTGGTCACAGCTGATATTTCGTTTGCAATCTTGATTAACTTAGGGTCTCCACCCAAAATGTCATACAATTCAGGACAAAATGTAATGGCCAATACTTTGTCCTCAGAAAATTTCATCAGTAGGCGACGAGATATTTTGTAGTACTCGATGGTGACACTTTTTTTGGCTTTCTCCAAAGCTTTACTAAACATGAAATTGAACCTCTCAGCTATGGCGTTCACCAAATGTTGACCACTAAAATAATAACCTGCAGGAATTTTCAACAGATAAGTGGTTCGTTTAGTTATGGGGTTTGGTGTTTTGATAAAGTCAGCTACACCACCAGTACTAGCGCGTTCATCCATGACTTGTTGCACTTGATCGTCCCAAACTTCTATCGTCAAAGTGTTTTGATTTTCGACGATGTTTTTGATTTGTGTAGGGTGAATAATTTCTACCAAAGCCACTTCCCAATGAGCTTCGTGATCCAATCGGATGGCCTGAGGTAATTTGGCCGAGAAACAGCACAAAGTGTTATTGGGAAACACCTCCATGGAACTGTCACTGGGTAACGTTAAGTAAAATTGGTTGTTCATAATTCCACAGTTCTAGTATCCGAGGAGTCACTGGAAGTTAGAGGAGTGTCTAAAGAGGATGGTTAGGGTGACTGTTGGAACTGACGTTGGACACAAGGCTCCCGTTGTTGTTGTTTCCGTTAGAGGAATATTTCAGAGACGGATTGGGAAGAAGGTAACCAATGCAACTGCTGAGTAAAATGGTCCACAATTGTTTACCTCCTTGTTGCAAACTCAAATTGGCAATGGCAGCACCGATGACACAATACACCACAAAGATTTGGCAGAAAAAGACGATTTGAGTTTTAGGCACACGTTCTCCACACCACACCCACAAGGGTTGTTTTTGTAGATCTTGCAGAGAAGAACTGGGGGAAGGAGTGGTCGCTGCAGTAGCTGAGACTGTGTTGAAGGGCATGATGGTCACTTCTTTTTATAGTCGATGAGTTGCGAAGCGTCGATCCAAGAGTCAAAACTGGGAGGATATCCTTTCCAACGTACTTTGACTGCTTTGACACGTTTCTTTCCTACTTTACGAGTTCTTCGATCGAGAATGCTTTCGATCTCGTACACGTCGTCTTCTTTTTTGGTCACACGTTGTAACTCGGGTAAGTAAAACGTTCCTTTTAACACTTCTCCGTTCATGTCTTCTAATTTATAGACGGGAGGATAACGACCACGCACACGTTCAGTGACACGAAACAATTCGGTGGTCCAATTGGGTAAGTAACCTTTGTCGAAAGTTGTTTTTGGTTTTGCCAATGCGTACCCAATCTCCCGATGCCAACACTCTACCTTTCTTGGGGACAGGCACTGTCGTGGACGTGTCCAAACAGGCGCTCGAAGACGGTCACTTCGTTCTCGGGAGTCACTTCTTGGGGGACACGTCCAATGCTCCGATGGTAAGATTGGTTGTACAATTGAATGAGGTGTGGTAAGACGTCAATGCACTTGAGAGTGTGTTGATGCGTAAAATATTTCCACATGCGTTCTTTCAAGGTACGTTGAAAACGTTCCACGATGCTGGCTTTGGTTTCGGGATTCTCCGTGGTGAAAAAATGAATGTCACGTTTCTTCAATTCTTTTTGGAAAGGTTGGTTTAGAAATTCGGTGCCTTTGTCCGTTTGCCATCGAAGAGGGTGACGACCACTTTGTTTCAACACCAGTTTGAGGGCTCGCACTAACTCACTGCTCGATTTGGAAGTTAATGGTACGACCCAAGCAAATTTGGAAAAGACGTCAATGACACAAAACAAATATTTGTAGCCACGATTGTAGGTGGCTAAATGAGAGACATCGGCTAAATCGGCTTGCCATTGGTGATCGATACCCTCCACTTGGGTGCGACTTCTGGAAAATTTTCGTCGAATGGGCTTGTGTAAGGTGTACGTGGCTTGTTCTTGTAACCATCGTTGCACCTGAGGTAAACGGATACTTTTCAGTCGAGTTTTGGCAGCACGATACAATTTCTGAACTCCTCCGTAACCAGCAGGATGAGCTGGATCGTAGTAAATGCTGGTTAACACCTTCTCCATGTTTTAATAAGTGATTCAATTTTCACGAATGC
>JAECUM010027194.1:0-47852 GCA_016617855.1 Megalonaias nervosa | reverse complement strand
TGATATCTATATGATCAGCCTGTAATTTTTTTTCCCCTTCAGGTTTTTGCATTTTTTCAACAATAATCTCGCGCCAGCCACCTGTGATAAAAGTGAGGTGAATTTGAGAAGCCGGGCTGTGGGGTGGGGGTGGGTGGGAAGGGAGAACGTGTTGTGCTGCAGAGTAAGTTTCGATTCTGGAGCAAGTCTGCATCAATTCCATATGATGAAGAAAAAGAAGCATAGTTCCTAAATGCCTGTTTACAATTTTAGAAATAAAAGAATCATAAATTCACTTAAGCAAAAATTGTCAGCCATAAGGTAATTACTGCTTGAAGCTCAAACTAATTAACAATCACGAAGGTGTTTGACAGTTGGAGACTGTGCAGTATAAATAATTCGTGGCATGGATGCTCCATGTCGCTGTTAGCAGCATTTAAATCTCATTATAATAAATCTGTGTTAAGAACCTAATGGAGTGATTCTACGCACTTATTTGACCAATTTATTATTTTGAAATTATCAAATAAATAGCTTATCCGTTCCAGTAAATTTTCTCTTGAGGAATATAGAATAGCAAGATAATATTGTTAGATATATAGGCATACAGATAGATGGATTGACAGACATACATCGATGGAAGGAAAGGCTGGTATACAGATTCAAAGATCTATGTAAATACTGAGTGAAACAAAGATATACAGACCGACAGTAAATATAAAGATTGATAACAAGAGATACATTTTAATGCTCATATATATATATATATATATATATATATATATATATATATATATATATATATATATATATATATATATATATATATATATATATATATATATATATATATATATATATTCACCAAATCGCGGCTATTGGAGCAGAAGCCAACTAGACTAAAACAAGTACACAACATCACAATAAAGCTCATGTGATTGAAATAAGATCAAAAATAAAATGTTTTAGGATCCATGTATGAAAAAAATATAATTTTAAATATCCTTAAAGATACTGAATCAAACCAAACTAAAACAAGAGTTCTTAGACCGGACTGCAATTTACTGGCCGAGAAAAACTTGAATCAATCCAAGAAAAGACCATTTCTTCTGCCCATTTATCCTTTCACCTGCAGATTACTGAAACCATATCTCATACTCTCGAAAAGCTCCAACATACCAACTTGGTAAGAAAACTATATTCGTATGTTAGAGTTAACATGTGTTCACAAGATATCTGTCAAACGTTAAGTGCAGTACAAACTTCTTTGTCATGGCCGTTGTCTTTGAACCTGAGATGGAAAATCACCGACATTGTCACAGACAACACCAAGATATACTTACTTGCTAAGTTTTGTTAAATCTGTAATTAAAATATTTGCCCCCACCCCCACCCCACGTGACATAATTCAAGCTACAGTGCATTGATCAGATGTATGCACAAGCGGGGTTTGATAAAATCCATTCATACTTGTTTGTTTCATCATGCTTGCAAGCTAGATATCCGAGGATATTCGAGTCAGTATCCTTGAACGTAACCTTCAAATTATTTTCAGTGCTGACGACTAATTTTGTTAATTGAAATGCTACTAAATATAAAGTCTATTCAAGTCACTGTGTTTATTAACTCGTTTCAAAACTCAGATATTAGAGGAATGGGCAATAATTTACATACGCAGATCAATTCAGCTCATTTCGTATTGTATTTTAGTAATGTCTACGTAGACTTTTTGCTAGTAAATACTTATTTTCAAGAGAGAGAGAGAGAGAGAGAGAGAGAACATGCATGAAGGTACTTTTCCCTACTACTACTACTGCTGCTGCTACTGCTATTATTATTATTATTATTATTATTAACTAGATTTTCAAAACGGACGCTATGGTATCGTATTGAAGATCAGAACAGCACCGTTTTGTTAAAAGCTTTGTACATATTGCTATAATAATGTATAAGTGAAAACCATATGTAGTTCAAGAGAAGACATATCAAGATTTTCAAGATGGCTATCAAGGCAGCCATTTTGGAAGTTAGATCAGTATCTTCGTAATAAAGGAATAAATATATATTGCAACAAAGTAGTCGTCTTTTTAAATGTTGGTTTGGCCTCCCATTTAAAAGAAGTAGCTGTTATGAGATTTTTTTCCAACTTTTTAACAAATTTGTAGGGGTGGTAACATTAGCATCATTCACATTTATGACCAAATACATAAAGTGAGAAGTGTTTTAGTACAAACCCCATGTCGATACGGCCATCAATTAATAGTGGTGATAATATGATTTTTAAGACGAACACATTGATTAGCATTATTCTTATTTAGGACCAACTAGATATTATAAAAAGATTTTTTAAATAAAAACCCCATGTCTATAGGAAAAGTAGCTATAACAGGATTTTCAATATGACTACAATGGCGGAGTTTTGTAAGTCTGATCGGTACATTTTTATTTAGAGCCGAGTGCGTAAGAAGGTAGTAAAAGCCCCAATGTCGCTGCGACTATCACTTTTGGGCAAGATTTTTAAAACTGGCTAGTATGACTATGAAACTGAGGTAGAATTGGTATCATTATTTTCATTTTGGACTACCTAAGAAGTCTTCCTGACAAAAGTGAACGTCCAAGCGGCAACATTTTCATTTCAACACCACTATCAGTTCTAGAGAAGTACAGGTAGTGTAAACAAGGGTTCAACTAGACAGTATAAAAAGTTGGGGTTTTTTATATTGAAAATCCCACGTCTATGCAACAATCCGTTCAGGAGAAGCAGCAATAATAAGATTTTCAAGATGACCACAGCGGCGACCATCTTGGATGTCAGGTCTGCACTCCATTCATGCCGGTTCAAATAGACCTTGAGATGAATGCATGTGTAAGGTGTTATGACAATCCTTCATAAAGTTTAAAAGTAGTAGCGATAGAAAACTTGAGTGAACGGAAGTTCGACGGACAAAAGACAAAAGACAATATGAATTCTCATAAGTTTTTTTTTCCACCTGATCTATAACTATTAGAGCTAACAGTTAATAGGTCATCACCATAACAGCGAAATAGAACATATTAATTGACAATAATTTTGTCCTGAATTTCAGTCATTATCTAAACCCTACCAATACTCTTTTATACTGAGGAGATTAATCGTTTACAAAGGATCTTCTGGACAAAATATGACCATAAACGAGTGCTATTCAATTTTTCAAGTCACAAAGAAATACATTATTTGAGTTTGAAATAAAATCATTACAACAAGATACAGACATGAAAAAGTGTGATTTATCGTTAAAAAATATGAAATATTCGATTGCTTTATTGAATTATTACTTTTGCAAGCTATGAATTTATCTGAACTGTTTGTTTGTAGATAAACTATGAAGATAATTATATTGTAGGCATGCTAGGAAGTGTTTTGTGGTGTTAGAACTAATAAGTTTGAAGTGAAACAATTTTCGATAGAGAATTTTGAAAAGGAATTTAATTGGAAGCTAACAATAATAGACCCGGTACACTTTGTACCCAGTTCAAATGGAGATTTGACCGACTCATCTAAACAGTTGTTTAGCTGGAATTAAACTTTTTTGGTCCTAATAAGCAAAAATAAACGCCTACATGTCAGGCTAAAAATCTCACACAACATTAAAGCTGCATCACCTAACAAGACACAGTTTAAACTGATATGACGCGTGTGTTCTCTATGGCTCATAATTAATTCAAATGATAGTCATAACCGCTAAAATCGACACGAATCGTCCAGGTGCTGAGGACTGAGAAAAGTATGACCATAAACAAGGAGGCAATATTTTATTTAGTCCATAGGTATTATGTTCATCTAATTTCTTTTGATTTTGAAAGGGCTAGCTCATTATTGCGTCATCTGATAGCAACACCGGGACAGCAAAATGCAGATCGTTTGGTGGCCTAAGCGGTTAGAGCGTCCGCCTCCGATGCGGGAGGTCGCGGGTTCTAACCCCGGCCTACTCATACCAAAGACTTATAAAAATGGTATCAGCAATTGCCTCGCTTGGCGTTCAGCATTAAGATGTTAGTGTTGGGACTGGTCAAGATAATGTCACTGGTTGGGACAAGATGTTATATGTCTGCGGCATGATGCCACAGTGCCAGACATTACCATAAACGAACCCAGCCCCACCTACTCACGACGCTGCTATACATTTTGGAAAACAAATTGTTAACTATACATCATTAGGAGCGTCAGGAAATCATGTCCTCTCTTGCTATCGTACTATTTCTTACAAGGAAATGCAGCTTTAAATATTCAACTACAATGGAACTCTCTTCAGACGAACTCCAAAAGACACCTAATTTTTGTTCGGAAAAGTGAAACATAAACTGGATGGATTATATTACAATTCATATTTAAATTTAGTTCGTTCTATCCAAAAAACATTTAATCCGAGTTCGTTAAAAGGGCGTTCCACTATATTCAAATGGTGCTGAAATTTGTTACAATCTACAAACTCTACTGCTATAAACGCACAAAAGTCCAATGGAGACCAAGCACGATAGGGAGCAAACGAGCCGTAACAAGCTAAGAATGTCATAGTTGTTCTTCGTTTTATTCAACCATAGTTAGTGAATGCTATCTTAGGACAAAATGTATGATATTATTTGCTGTTTTCTTGATTACATAAAGCGTCTAAAATGTGCGCTATACCAATGGTTTGTTCTCATTTAAGTTTTAGGCTAGAAGTAACTTGTTATTGACGTGCACAAATACTGAAGACATCGGGCTTATGTAACATGCCTTGGCGCCGATTGCTCCTTAATCATCTGCTTCAGAAAACCGTCTACCATCAATGTAGAGAGAGAATTAGAGCATTTCTCAAGTATCAGCCTTACCTTATCCTCATGCTGTTTATAAAAGTAGATACAGAAATGATATGCGATTTTAGAAGTATCACAAATTTACTAACTTTTGTATTATAATTTACTTGTTCTAAATTTGGTAACAAATAAAGAAATAAACGAGTCGATGTATTTATCCTTGTATTTATTCAACATAATGAAGTGAGAGTTTTACGTCAAAAGAATATTGTAGATTAATTTCATTGTTCAAAATCAATGTTCCTTCTATGGAATGTGAATTGTAATAATCGATTTTGAATGCGAGTCCTCTTGCATTGAATAGGTAGTTGGGAACTCCCGCCATTACCTTTATGTGTGCAGAGTGCAGCAAGTGCTCTTCCATTATTGCGTGTTCGTATTATTGAACGAAGGAAAATTCAGGTTTACACCACATTACAATCAATGACTGATAAAATACAAAACATTTCCATCGAGATCAAAATTAAATGTTATGGGTAGTTTTTACGGATTGCCTTCTATTTGCCGTTTCATGGTGGAAGAGTGAAGTGAAGAATGTAGCTCCCTGTTTAAGCCATTTTTTCTCAAAAGCTATAATTGTTTTTTTTTTTTTTTTTAAAGAAAATACTAAAGTGATATCATGTTTTTATAAGTAAAAAAGCAATATTCTATTTGAAATGAATTTTGACAAGAACGCATTTTCGTTTGTACAACTGCACGTCTTCTAGTTAATAAATAGAGTAATCAGCAGAGACTTAGAAAGCACAGTTTGTGACCATATATGTGCCAGTTCATAATATCCCCTATACACTCCTAGCAAGCGACACTTGCTTTAACTTTTATAGCCAGACAAGTATTATTTTTGTTATTGCTGCTATTGCTGTAATAGAAAAAAAGGAGTTGAAACAGAATTATCTATTTTTGAAGTCCGAAAAAGCCGTTCAAAAATAAGGCAATCGCAAATGTAGACCTAAATGAGTATTACAGTCGAACCGTCATATACATCCATTGTCGTGAGTTATATCTGATGAATCGTCAATTAGAAGTCAAAATTTTCTTACTGCTTTGGTTCTTCGTATTTTGTTTGCAGGGAGCCGCAGTGGCTCAATGGTTAAGGTGTTGAACTCGTGTCAGCAAGGGTGAAGGCTCGCTTCTCATTATTAAATCAGCCCAGACAGGATACTCTGGTGTGTCCTTGGGCAAGGTGCTTGCCTTGGCACGATAGAACTTTGAAAGTATTGCCGTGCCGTAAAACACTTAAACCCCCAAAAAGCCATCCATATTTTTGTCTGGACTATATTCAAGGACAAACAAGTCCTATTACAATGCATTTAGTGCATGATTTAAATGAAAGTTTGCAGTTCGTAAAGATGCTAAAGTATTTTCAAAGGGTTCATAGGGTTTTGATGCTTATTGTTTGACAAGTCTTTTGTTTTGTGTGAGTCTCGCAAACTACCTCATAAATTTTAAAGGTGTGACTTAATTATTGTACTCTTATAGTTTTAGGAAAATGTGACACCTTTAATAACGTAACTTCAGAGCAAATAATTGTATTGTTTTATTGATGGAAAGTTAACTAATTTCATGATAACATGCTAATCACATTGTTGAGCTATATAAAATTCCAAAAATATGCTGTCTAATCGGGAATGAAACAATTCTTGATATGTGTTCATTTTGACATCGGGTTCGTCAGTATTAAAATTATTGTAAAACAACCGTTATGAAATGTGCATCCTTGCATCTCATATCTAGAACAGTATGGGAAGCTTTGCCAACGTATTGCAAACATTATGAGGACCATTTTGTATGCAGCATACAATAAGACGGGGTGGTTTGTTGTCGGATATTACAAATACAGAAAATATAGCTTTCATTTCTAAACATGTTTAATTGTCTTTATTTTGAAAGTGAAGTATGTATGTATGTATGTATGTATGTATGTATGTATGTATGTATGTATGTGTGTGTATGTATGTATGTATGTATGTATGTATGTATGTATGTATGTGGAAACGCGGGTAAGTAGGTAGGCAAGTTGATATATATACAATTGGAGCGAAAAAGAGTGAATACCTACTAAGAAACATCTATCATAAATTTACGAGACCTACTCTAGCAGATGCTACGGGATTATTTTGTTACATGTGGATTGACGATTTCGCCCCAGACCCCTCCCCTGAAGCCGACATGGGGCCGGGAGCTTTAAAATATTGTCTCGCTCCATCCAGTTCACCCCCATTAAACTGCTTGAATTTATCGTTCAGGGACATAATGTTATTATACTATACCTCTAATTCTAATACAAACCCATATGCCTTTACAAGCATAATTACCAATCTTTAATACTGCAGGTTTTCTAAATGTGAGTCTTTTGTATATTCTGTGAGTTTCAACAGGTAACTGTCAGTGTATCCCGCAAGGAGATGTTATTAATGCTTGTTAATGGAACGCTTACTCAGCTGAAAGCAAGGCGTTTACAGCTCATTGCAGCAATGAAAGAAGTATTGAACCGTCTGCTTGCTGTGGAACTGGGTTGTCTATTTAAATATATATGGAGTAAAAGGTATATCACTCCTCACAGACATGGTGTTTCAGGACAAAACATATTGCGCTTGGCTGAAACTAAGACCTAATGAGGTTTTTGTTTAAAAAAAAACTTGTTGGTGAGTACTGTCGTATGCATGTGGCAGAGTTTAAAGAAGATGTAGAGTTTACTCATTCTGGAAATGCGGTACCGTAACATTGATATGTGTGGGTTGTGGTGATAATCATGCGGCCAGAGACATGAGAAAACAGAGCAAGGACATATTTTAATGAGGTTATTTCTGAACTACTTTCAAGGTGAGAAAAAAAGTTTGCGAATAGGGATTATAGGTATATAGCCTAATGTAAACACAACGAAATAAAATACCTTTGGATAACAGGGACTATAGCTACAAAGCTTAACGTTAAGTACAAGATAATAAGGATTATATGTTTATATGTGTAACACTTGACATGACGCAGTTCTCATTTATAGTGCGGCCGTACTCCAAGGATTACATTCTTGAAGTTAACCTTGACTATCTGGAGAAGCTTCATGACGCACAGAGCGACCGTCCGCAGTCTCCTGAGGCGATGAATGTTCAACAGGATTGGCTGAGCGAGTGCGAACTTGGTGTAAATTCACTCAAGTACCAAACTCGTTCTAAACCTGCGAAGAATAGGGGCGTTAGGTAGTTCACTACCGGAACCTCTGCACGTACAGCTCAACGCTGGTCAGCAAAACATGGCGCAGAGAGTGTTGAAGAGATATTTAATCAAGCTTCTGAACAACTCCATGTCTGAAACGACGACAGAGAGCCCAAGGAAGCGGATTCGGTTGGATCTCTACAGGCCTAACGGTGAGAAAGACATAATGGGTTGACTGATTGCCAATCCGTCGTTTAAAACGCGGACAATATTTAGCGGTAACTTTGTTGTCATTGATCCCACAAAGGATAACCTGAAATTAAATTGCTTAATCTATACAGGGCAGGTGATCCTCGACCTCAGGAAGCTCCTCATGTAGGACATATACGACAGCCACATCAAGGCGACCAGGCTATACACAGAGACCGACAGACTAACGCTGCAGATTGAGAATTCCGATATCTATCGCTATTACGTCTCTACGGTCTTAAACTAAGTAATAGAAAAGAGCAAAAACCAAAACGTTTTGTAACAGTCAACAAATAATTTATTTCATTTGAATGCAAAGTGAAAATTTAAAAAGAACTTATAGTATTGCGACTTAAATACCAAATAGTCCAAAGAGTTATATTACCAGTCCTAATGAATAAGTTCTAATTACACTCAAGTGGTGTTCGAAATAAGATCCATCACTGAAGGCATTGATGTGCCTGTAGTCTTGAATGTACCAGTGACTCGAAGTGTGATGATGTGCTAACAGTCTTCCAATTAAGGACAATAATGAAATCCAAGCTGCCCTTGTCTGAATTCGCTAAAATCTGAAAATTAATATCTGTGTCCAAGAATATTATTAAAGAGCAATTTATATATGCAATGAATAATAATTTGAATATATAATTCCACCCAAATCAAATACTGAACAAAACAATATAAATGATTCTGCTAAAGACGTTAAATACAAGAATGAGTAATTTTTCATGTAAAAAAGATTATAAACCCCTCTATTTGACCTAGGTCGCAATTACCATTTTTTGGGAATACTCTGCCACTTAATGGATTTTCCGTTCTGGAACACTCTGGTTTGTCAACAAGACAAATCTGTTACTAAAATTATAATAAAGCACATGGCAAACATCAGGTACAACATGTTTATCAATGGGGAATACCAATATCCTAGACCCATAACCAAATAAGCATGTTTACCTCCATTGATAATTATGCTAATATTTAACCCACTTTCATAGAGAAATATTAACTATGTATTATTTGTTTACCAAAATCAAAACAACATCAGTGTTCCTAATCAGGTACACAGAAAACTTGATTTTGGACAAGGTCAAGTCCAAAATGCAATTATATATAACATATAATCATGGAGAAAACACAAATCTGACAAGCAATACAAATTAAATACACAAAAATCGCAACATGGCTGAAGATGCCAGCCTCTACGACACATGTGAGTGCCTACGTGAGCACCCGCAAGATGGTCATTGGCAAATTTAAAGATGACTGCGCGGGTCAGTCATTTGCCTTGTGCGTCAGCTCCTCCCCAAGATAAACATCATTCAAGAAGGCTGACAAAGGCCAAGATAGTAAAAGATGACCTCCTGCACCGCTTCTACCTGGGGTGTCTCTTGGAGAGAAAAGTTTCGCCATCCGCAGCGGCTATGATATCGAATCACAAATACTAGCCTGAGTCTACTGGACACTAAAAAATAGATCGCCGCTGACGGCATCACAATGCGGGCATATGACCAGCAACGCACCGCGCCACAGGAACAGTAACAAATCACCTTGGCAACGGGAGCCACTGAGCACCTTAGTGAACTCGTTGATTTGGTCCACCAACACGATGGGAAGCGACATTGGAGGGTAGTAGCTGAGTATCTTCAAGCACAATCTGTAGTGCCTCGCGAACGTAGCGCCAATCCTGAAAGATGTTATATAGATGACTGGCCTTGAATATCAAACCTATCAGAAATCAATAAAATTTTTGGACCACATATCTAAGGCTCTTCATGACAACGCCAACTCCAAGGAAAATTGAAACTTATCCTGGATGAAACTTCAAAATATAAGGCCATGAACGAGATAAAGGTTGCATCGCACAAGGCATACGTTTCAGTTTTTATTAATAACGTGACAAGAAAAGCAAATTTATAGCACGTGAAAGGAGCAGAAACACGCAAAGAGATCATGAAAAGTCTCGCTGGAAATTCCGCATAAATGTGAGTTGTGTAGTATCAGCCGAACCGGAAACGACAGAAATAGTGGAACAACTGGGAGAGCAAAGTTCTTGCTCTATTCTCAAGAACACCACCACAGTGTATGATGCATTATGCTTACCATAGCTGTAATGAGGAAGCTGCAGTTTGTTTACCCTAGAGTGATAATCACTCTAGGGTAAACAAACTGCAGCTTTCTCAACATGCTGTTTCATAAAGAATAATGGCTGGGCCACGCGCCAACTCCATCCTTCGGTATGGTTTTATCTGCAACAGCAGGTCGTGTACCAGCAATGTTACAAACAGAATATGTATGTGTTGCCTTGGTCACTACCGAAGATCCATCCCCCAACAGCAACACGAGCTGCAACTGTCAATATAGTCAGCGGTAGAAACGCGTCAATGATAAAGCAACTCCTACGCAATTTACCTCGCCATTGTTAAATAAAGGAGATTCTAAATAGCAATAGCAATAAAGATGTTTAACTAATGTCCTGTAAATTCCTCGCATTCGTTTCAAAAAGCGATCCATTATAAAATACTAATAAGTGTAAGATTCATTTATAGTTGAGGTAAAAACAAAACTGCTGAAAAGTCTGGTAAACGCATCGTATTCAATTCCGTAAACAATCCGATAACACACAATACAATCGAGATGCGGTTACAAACTTGACTGAAGGAGTAAATGACAGTCACCTGTTGAAACTCAACAGCATGTAGAAAAACTTGTATTTAGATATCCTGCATCATTGAAACCGAGAGTTCTGTTTGTATAACCAAATGGTTTTCTATTACGACTATCAATATAAATAGGTACATTATACACATGTATGACAAAGTTGAGTGGCTCAAGCAAGAAAGTATTTAAAGATATCGGATGGTCTCTGGGTGGCGCGAAACCAGCAAGATACATGGCTTAAATATAACCTTTAACATCAACTACTATTCTTATTAGTTTGTGTCACACTGTAAATAACGACAACATCGACCAAAACACGTTATGTAACCTAGGATGAGAGATAATGACATGTGAAATGATTCGGAGAATGTACTCGTTCACTATTACTTTTCAGTGCCCTTAGATGCTGAACGTTAAAATCGTAACTTTATCGATTCCACAACGTTAACACGTGCCTTACATTTGATATTCTAAAATATTTTCTACTAAAGCGCTTGTGAAAAGCTTCATGTCTGAGGTCTAGGATGATCGAGAACCGTCATACCAAAGTAAAAAGTCGCTCGTAGCCAGAGTTTTATAAATTAAGATTACATTTTTACTTAGGCCACTAAATCATGCTGTTGGAAAATAATGAATTGAAAAAAAAAAGACTAAGCTTACAGAATCTTTATATATATATATATATATATATATATATATATATATATATATATATATATATATATATATATATATATATATATATATATATATATATAAAACCATGCAGACCGTAAGAAGTAAATAGTAAAAAAGCGTCAGTAGCGGCGCTTGTAAAATTCAACAAATAATAACTAAGCCATTGTTTTGTATCAAAATGATACAGTAGTTGGTACAAGTTTGTAAAATTAGAGCTTCATTGAGCAGCAAAGTATATGAAAAGCAAGATTTTTTTGCAATAAAAGCAAATGCGTTATATATTGTTGCTATTTAGACTACTGCCCATAAGAACTCACCGGTCTCTGTTTACCACATTTTCCAAAAAGCCTCATACACGGACCACCTTGAAACTAATGTGAAAGAGAAGCATTTTGTTATTAGATCAGTAGAAGCAAAGCGAATTAATACTGTGGGTTTTAGTTTTGTTAGGAGGAGCCAATAACTAGGTTAGCTATAACTGTCACCAGCGTTTGTGGTCGTCATGACAAGAAATTTGCAAAAAGCAGAGCCCCTTTTATTGAGCTAAATTGCTCGTGGACAGGACGTGTAACAAGGAAATAATAAAACTTTTGATAAAGATCTGAATCAAAGCGAATAAAACTAGAATAGCAAAGAATACGAGAGAGGTAGGATAGTCAAACCAGACAGAACCACAGTAACACACTCTTGTTTTCATTTTGTTTATATAAACATCTCATATAAGTGCACGAAAATATTAAAATTCAGATTTAAATATTACTAGACCAGAGATAATCGAGGCTATTAGTTAACAAATTTTCAAAACAAATAAAGAACCAGCAAGACCATGAACCACTAAAATAAATTTTTCTGCAAACATAAATAATGGTTACAGAGGAAGACAAATCTTTGAAAGTGTTGGGAGGTGCAATTATGTTATTAAGTATTACTTCCATTTGTGATTTTATTTTGAGGCTAAGTTTACGTATATGTGGAACAGGGTATGCTTTATATGTAAATCGTGAATATACGTAAGTAGAATTTGGAAAACTAGGGTGGTACCTGAAATAAGTGGTGGGGGTGAAAAATTTTATAGTATGGAATATATCAAAGTATACAACAGTACCGTAATGAACAAATAAAAATGATAAGACGATTTCGTTTTGCTTACTACGTCACGTTACACGTAAACAATGAAGCAACATACAAGTTACAATCTTAAAATGATTTGCACGTTGGCTCCATGCCACAGAACACAGAAAGAGTGATGCAGTACACAAGTTCAAACTATGAGATGATTTATGCTTGAATTCCATTTAACAATCCACAAAAACAATAACGTAGATGTACACATATAACAGCAATGTAGAACAAAATGCAAACAGTCGTTTAAGTATACATTGTACTAATTGTGTTAAATATATATACAGAAATGAATATAGATGGTATTGTTTGTCAAATAAATCAAAACAAAGAATTCTTTACGTAATGGAAAGTAACAAAACATAGATAAATATTATAAACACTTTTACTATGTGTTCCAAGAAAAAAATAAACCAATCCTCATGATTTGACAGAATTTAAGCAGAATCAACAGTATAAGAATCAAAGAGTAAATTTACAGAAATGTAAATGAGAATATATTTTTAACAATCGGGATTTAAATGAAATTTTCAGCGACACTGACCATCATTAGAAAAATTCAGCAAATTGATTTAATGAAATTAGAAGCAGACGTAAAAATTAAACTTATGAAGACATCAACCCAGGTGGCATTGCAATTTGAAACTATACATTTTAACGACATTACTAAAAAGCTCTACGGAACAATGCATATGTGTGTGTATGCGTGTGTGCGTGTATGTGTAGCTTGGATTTTTAACGTAGCATTAAAAAAATTTCAGTCATATCCCTACGATAGCTACAGTGTGGCAGTTTACAATAATGTCTAGCTCTGGGACATCATGCCGCAGACAATGAGATCAGATTTAAGCTCTGCATTGTAAACTGAGTTCATAATATTTTGCTTGGTTTCGATCGACATTTGTCTGTAAGCAATAAACTCATTTATTATATGAAAATTAACGTAAACAGATATCGTTTAATCTTTTTGAACTTCGTACGGACTGTACTGTGGTTCTTTAGAAGTGTTGATTTTCTTGGTCTATAACATGTTGTTCAGGTTTTGACATTGCCTTAAAAACAGAAATACCACTGTCATCTAAAATAGCTTTATCATCACCTGAGAGATAATAGATCGTGCGGCAAAAGTGAAGCTTTAAATATTTTCAATTCCTGTGATCGGTTTCTAAGATGTCGGGCAAGTTAAACTTTGCGAAGGTATTTGTCTTTTAGGAAGTAACCTTACCAGGTGTTTGCTATCTTTGATTTAATTTTTATTTTGTGTTCGCTACAAGAAAAAGAATAATATACAATACATATAAAAGCAACCTTTGCATATATATATATATATATATATATATATATATATATATATATATATATATATATATATATATATAAGCAAAACTATATAAGAAAGCTTCATCATTTAAGACGGCTGACTAAATCACCGAGGACATTGTTTCCGCACACAATATCCCTGTCACGACGTTCAAGAGTATTGCCTAATCCATGATAACAATTAAAGTAACGGCACAGATGCATCATAAGTAATGTCACCAGTACACAGTTTTTCAAATAAGAATTTATTTAATGTTTTCTTTAGATGCTTTGCTTACCATTTTATTTTTAAATTAATGTCTGAATGTTATTAATATAGCGTTCTGTGGAGATAAATACATTGATAATGTGATTACCAACAACCAGGTAAGCATCAGATGACATTTGATGTCATATAGTCATCTTCCAGTTCATTATGCACACTATCTAACTTACCTGTCAGAAGAAATATGCTAATCAACAATGTTTCACTGTGAATTAAACATCTGAAAATGATTCTAAATTGAGAAGCTCTAGCACTTGCAGAGATTTTATATGCTTTTGTGATTTGTTTAAAATGAATACTTTTCAACTATTTTTTCAGCACGGGTTTTCCCAGTTATTTCTTCGTGTGATGAGTTGCTATTTTTAAGTCCTTTACCCAGTCTTCAATTTCTGTATCAAGAGACTAAATGCACTATGTGACTTAGAGAGTTACCAATTATTATCGAGTTGGACTTTGTGCAAATTGATGCCATGTGACCTAGCTCCGCCGTTCTGCCGCTGTACTTTGCTTATCAATAATGGAACATTTCCATGGAAAATAACTAAGAAATGACCGTAGGTTACCGTCGTGACTTTGGTGATGATTTCAATAAGATGATCATGTTGATGACGTATCTGATGCTGAAATACAGTGATTTTTTAAATCTCGCAGATGATTTAATGATCAAACTTTCAGACATTTTGCTATTCAGCAACGAAATCAAATTAAACGAAAAAAAGTCATTCAGGAATTCTCCTCAAAAAGTAGGATTGGATACTATTTTGTTTTTTTTCCACATTCATAAGTAATTCTTTATCTCACTCTCTCTTTCTCTCTCTCATTCTCATTATTCTGTTAAACTGCTCTATTATAATAACATTGTAATCTCGTTGATTTCATACAATTATTTTTCACTTTTGTTTTCTTTGTCGCTTTTCCATTTCCCGTTTAAAGTTTTTGAGCTGTTTTGAAACTAGTTGTATAGTTAGATACGCCGTGTCAGAGCTCGATTTGACTTCGTCAACTTAAGGTGTTAGTAGTACCATTTATATTTTAATTTAATTTTTGTTACTGTTAGCTATGTAACTAAATATCTAAAAAACGGTATCTTCAAAATCTGCGCACCGTTAATTAAATTTGACTTCATTTATGCAGTGTGAGACACTTCACATATTTACTAATTTGGTTAATTTTGTGGTAACTATTTGTAACAGAACGTTTAATATATGTATTAAAATTATACATGAAAAAATCTTACATAGTTGATTGTATAGACAGTATATATTCTTTATGTCAAATATATAAAATGTATAAATGTCTTCATGATTCAATTTATGCTATTTTCATTACTTATTTTGTTTAGAAACTGATGGACAGGCTTTCGTTATTTTTCTTCGTTAGATTTTTAGATGCAAGTTGAGCCAATGTCATACGTTTCAATGTTATCTCTTTTCTATTGTTTCGTAACTAAATATATTAATATTCTAAGAAGTTATCTACATTATTGTAAGGTTGTCATGTTTTTCATCTGTACCACTTAATTATTTGCGAGTAATGTTTTTAGATGTACTTTCCTTTTCCCCCATGATTTTGAGATCAGCATAAATTCGCATGTCATGCTGGTTTTAACTCGATCCATTCTCGAATGCGCTGTGTCTGTACATTTATCACATTCTAGAAACTCATTACGTAATTTGATTTGTCCACTGCCTACATCGGTGCAATACTTTCAACAAGCAAAATAATAAAAGAAATCATTCCAGAAAGATAAAATATTAATAAAAAAAACTGAACTGAAATAACATATTGGCTATTTGCTCTTATCTACTGACATTAAATGTGAAACCTTTCCAGCCCATTTACCTAACAAACATGATATTACTAATATCGCCCTGCAGTCTTCACTGTTTTGATACCGAATCATTAAAGTGTCACAGAGTTTACAAAATAGCAGTTCAACACAAAACAAAACAATAGCAAGGATAAAGGTATATGTAATCAAAGCTAAAACATGTATCATAACTTTACAATAGACAGTTAGTTCCGAAAGGGTAAATGACATCATATGAGTTAGTGGCATTAGTATCCCATATAACTCTGAAGTTAGATTTAATAGTTCTTAGGGCACAAGACGATGACGTACATTCTGCAAAGCGATATAACATTTAGTGCACAAGCTACAGTAGAAATAACAGAACATAGAAGGAAAATTTGTTCTGTACACGTCCATTGAATACTGTCAAGAAAAATCAAGTATGAATGATATCGATGGATGATACTTTCTGTTGAACTTGTAATTTCAAAAGTCAGTCAGGGAACTGGAGCGAAAGAATTTCTTTTCTTTATAAAAATAGATTTCAGCCAGAATAAAAAAGCGAGAAACAGACAAATCATGGTAATTTGTTAAATGACTGGAATTAACAAATATGTCATGGAAAATGGTGAATATGAATTAACAAAGATATTTCCATACCAACTCACTATATTTGGGCAATAGAACGTCCCAATGCCAGTCTAACTTATGTACATTAGGTGTCTAGAGAAATAGTCATCCATTTCATCACCATATTTCCATAAGGCTTAATCAGAAAAAAAATCATAATTTTTATAGACATTTTTGTTTTCCGAAGGCAATCCTTAAAATCATAGTCTGAGATCAAGTCTTGTCCAAATAATATGCTTCAAGCATGTAAAAATAAATTGGCTTGAATTTGCACATTATTTGTAGACCCGTAGAGAGTTTTCGGACAATTTATCCGATCAGACAATTTATCAGATGCTCGACGAGTTAGGAAAAACTTTAACGAATTTATGAATTAAAAGTGAATACATCTCCGATGCGATTAATAATTTTATTGGCTGGTGACGTCACAATGGTCTTTAAAACGAATAACGCTACATGCTTGACCCTTACCGAGAACGGCCAATACTGAAACTGTTTTCAGCATCTAAGTACCCAAAATTCCTCGTCTAAACTTTGTTCGTGGAAATTACTCATACGTCAGCAGGCAGAAATGAGAAGGTTTAAGATCTGTATCAAGTCTATGCTGGTTCCGGTAGATCGTTCATCGAAATTTAATCTTATTGTCACGTAAATAGCAACATGCATTATTATACCTTAGTTTTAACTTCACAAATCTAGATAAACGATATATTACATTGACAATGTAATGAATGATGAACAGAATAACCAGCATTTGAAAATAATGTGATTAGTTTACTATCCCACGAACTAAGAATGTTGAATCGGACATACAAGAACGAAAACATTGATGTGTTTCATACGCGTGATCTGCCCAAAGTTCTGATGCGGAAACTTTTATCAGGACTATATGTTGTGGACCTCAGAACACCAAAATAAGACTGATTTTAATCTTAGCGAAATGTGTAAAACATTAGATTGTACAACTAGGAGTGAAGTTCAGCAAATTTGTAAATCAATAGATTGTACAACTAGGAGTGGAGTACGATATAGTCAGATAGAAGACCAAAGGCCAAGCGGCAGTTTTTGAACTGATGTTCTATGCTAGAGGTGAAAGGTCGAGAAAGGTTGTACTGAAAGAAGAAGGAATAAATGGCTATAAAAAGAGAAATGTATGATTCAAGCTGAGAAATAAGTTAAGCATTCTAATGATAAGGGCGTTAATTACATCGCACATGCTATAACAATTTCGCGTTGTTATTGACATTTCCAGCCATCATTAAGTAACGGAATCAAACCATTTCATGAGTCAATTGCCATATAGCACACGGCTCACAGACAGACTTAACAACATTTCAGATTCTTTCGGAATATATCGAGGGTGGGTGTCAGCAAAAGTTCATCCACACATGCTTTGTCACGTAAATCTGCTGTTCAGTTTGAATACATACTCCTGGAAATCGAGGTCCACTATCAGCATATTTGTCTGGAATCGCAATGAGAAACTGGCCAAAAGAGAAATGTGTAATAGATATGAGAGGCTGCAAAGACCTGAACAAAACTGTTCTGAGCGCTATTGTAGTATTTCAGGAGAAAATTGTTGCTTTAACGTACGATTGTCGCCAAATGATTTTTTTGTTAAAAATCCTAATGTCATATGTTTAATAATCGGTGTCACTTCACATCTTTTTCTTCTTGTATTAATATCTGTTAGTAACTTTGCTCTCTCTAAAGGGTTCAAAAGTATCATGGGAAATATGCACTGACGAAAGAGCGAATATACCTTTGTTTTAAAAAGTGGGGACATACGTTTAATACACCCACCCAGAAAATTAAACAATTGGTGAATATATTCAGAAGATTTGATTGTAAGGATTATATACTGTTTTCTAGTGTCCCGATATTCTCAAATGTTATGTTGCGGAGTAAAGATATCGTACGAAATTTGGACATTGATGTATAATAATGTACACAAGCAGTACTTGGCATGGGAGTTGTATGCTTGTGACTCAGTGAAAAAATTGTGTATTAACTGGATACCGTAGTGTCAACTATAGTTGTTCCAGGGACAATCTAAGAAAGAAAGTGACGCATACATGAAGCAAAAGTTAAAAAAACAAGAATGTTTTGTCTCAAATTTTCTTTTAGACATATGAAGCTTTTAATTAGAAATAATTATTGTTATAATTATAGTTATTAAAAGTAAACATTATTAAAATCATTTTCCTTTCGACAGATTTTGGACTTCGAGAGAAATTCATTTTTAAAAAAATACAATATTTTACAAACACACAATTGGAATGTTTCCCAAACTTCGATTTATTGAGACAATGTCTTCTTGTTTCAAATTATTTGAAGAAAACAAAAAATTCAGTACTGGCTTTCCAGAGTAACGTCACAGAAAAATACGGTAATAGACGGTCATTTGCCGGGAAAAGTTATCTTCCTCACATAATGACGTAACGTTATTAATATTTTACGATGCGTATCAGGAATATACGAAATGTGGAAAGATTGTGTGTGATGTTTGTATTTCGTACCAAAACCAGGCAATGAAGTTTGCACTCGACTTGATGTCCAGTATTTACTCAGGAACTCGATGTCTCTGACATTTTATTTGGACAGAAAGGACGAAGTCATGTGTTTATTTTGATTTGCTCGATTCAGTACTTACGACCGTTTTATTTTCAAGGTAACGCTGTTCCGACCGACGGGTTTCAGTAAATCAGAATCTCATCATTACCAAATATTCATATTCTTAAACGCTAGATGCAAATTTCGGTTTGCTAATTTTACCATGTATCGCAAAGTTTATTTGATAAACACAGAACCTTACACGAGTATTCGCTTCCTACGAAATTTATGAAACGAGACTTTTGCGAGTGTTGCCAAGCAAAACATTGACATTATTCCACGAGCTTAATAACATCGACATTATTCCACGAGTTTAATAACATTGACATTATTCCACGATTTTAATAAATATCATTGAAATGAGCACAAATGTTAGAGTCTGTTCATGACAACTACTGGTTTTATTTGACTAAACCACAGAATAGTGAAGTGAAATTACTTTGAAATACATTCGGATGCCTCGTTCGATACGCTGTTCATTTACATAGCGTTATGCCATCAGTTGTGATGTCATGAGGTTTAATTTAACGTGATATATATATATATATATATATATATATATATATATATATATATATATATATATATATATACCTTATATATATATATATATATATATGTATATATATATATAACCTATTATATGGGTATATAAGATACACAGCAGAGTAGACTATACATGTAGTGTGTGCAGTTTAGTATTTTTGATATGTCACCATCTTAACATACCACGTTATGTGACTCTGCTTGGTCCAAATAAGCCCATGAAATGTCTTTACTGGTTGGCTGCGACACTGAGAAAATACTTTACCCCGAATTCTGGAACATTCTTTTTTACTATTACTATTAACATCTTGCCGCCCTATTTTCGAATCGATTGCCCAAGGGTCATTGGGAAAAAAATTACGTTTTTCGGAATATGGAAAATTCACCCCGCAGGGATTCGTTAATAAATAATATTTAAGGTATCGGTCAGTGGATAGAGGGCAGGGGGAGGAGTATAAACCTGTAACAGGCACCCCACTCTACGACAAGCGTGATGGAAATGTTAAACTCTAGGAGTAAAGAAACTCACCATTGTTTAGAGAAGAATGTGGACAAACGACAGTCTCCAAATGACAGAAGGTTATCTAACCACAGCATTGTTCCAAATCATATATTGCAAATATCCGGTCACAAATACATTACATATAGAATTACTATACTCAGCAATACCTTTAATCTATATTTAGTACAATTTCTGCACGCCGTAATCATCTATTCACACGAATTAACCAACAACTGGAATGCAACATTTTCTGCTGCGTACAAGTCTGCATCCATAGTACGGGAGTTTCCATACTTTAGGCGGAAACACTGTAAACAATCATATGGCTCGTCTAACCTAATCCGAGTTAACTATGAGCTATCACACAGGAATTTCTAGTCTTGAAAATTATGTTATCTGTGCCAAATGTTCTATTAATTTGGAAGGACAGTTGCTCTTTGAATTATAATTTGTGCAATAATCTATTATTAATATTGATTTTGGTCATAACCGTGCGAACGGACGATAAATCGACAGTACATTCGTATGACACAAGCGATATTTGATATAATACAAATTTTCATTGATATAAAAATATTAAATGTTCCATGTGTATAAAAATTTATATTGTTCACCTTCAAATCTCGCGTCTGTGATTTTGTGCTCCGTAGTCAACTGAAAGACGAGATTTAGATGGGAAAATTCATCTCTCCATCAATTTTTTGAAAAGGGAGAAATGTTCTAAATATCTGGGGATTTAACAAAGTAAATGAAGATACTATATGCGCCTATTAAGCAAGATTTTAGCGTTTTTGATCAATACTTGGCTCTTTTAGGCTCTCTTTCCTTTGTTGGGATGTTTACTTTTACGTCTCTTTTTTAGACAAAGAAATGAAGACATTGGCGCGTTCTTTTCCATAAGAGGCTAAATAAAACAAACTAAACAAAGACAGAAAATTACGTGGTGACGTACGAATTATGATGTCGTTTTACGTTGAGCATCAAAAGAGCGCATAAACAGTAGTGTGATTATTTTTATTAAGTACGACTGAAGTCAAAATTTAAAGTTTCAAACCAGCTGAAGCTGGTCTTTTTCTTCATATAATCTAAGTCTTTATGAACCAGTTAATATCATATTGTACGAGCTGAAACTTTGGATGTTTTATTGCTAAAACGTTGAACTGACTGTTTCAGAATAGTTAAAATGTCATTTCAGATTTATGACGCAACAAATAAAAAATAGATGATGATGTCGCACAAAAGTCAGTAATGTTTCGACGGTGCCATATGAGGATTTATCTCAAATCAATTGACTTCAAGTCGTCCAGTGAAAACATCGTCTCTCACAGAAATCTGTAATTAATTATCAACACTGGTCTTAATTTATTTGTTTTTACAAGGGATGAGTACTGAACGATTAGATAAGAATTTAGTCCAGAATTGTTCAAAATTATTGAACGAGGGTTAAATTGTACCTTTGACTAGGCTGTATCATGAACTGTGAATTGAACCTTTGATAGGCTGTATCATGAACTGTGAATTGTACCTTTGATAGGCAGTATCTTGACATGTGAAGCAGGTTGTGGAGGAAAGCCTTGAATCTTCTTGGAAACATACCAAATGCTTTGTCAACATAAAATCCGAAGTATATCAATCCATGCGCATACAGAGATCATTCCGCAAAACCAAAGACAGTTCCAAGCAATATCACTATTATTTAAAGTTCATTATTTGGAATAGGCAGAAAATACACTTAAATTTTCAACATTAGCATGTTCCATAAAGTTTTCCTCCTAAAATATAATCAATTTTATATACAATACATTTCAAATTTTCACTAGAAATGTAAAGTAGAAAATATGCGAATTATTAAATTAATTTGTATTTATGCCCTTATTTTCAATGAAAAGTGGATAAATTCTTTAAAAACGACTGGAAAATAAAAGGATCTGCTTTTTGCCGTATGTTTGGGAAAAGGTGTACATATAAGAATGTATCTTCCAATGTTTACGTTGACTTTTTATATTTCTTGAAATTCTAATGCGTAACGACTTCAGTTCTTCTTTTCAAGCACTCAAAAGATTCGTGATACCTTGAGTAACTGGGTTATGAAGACTATGGAAAATTCCCTGTAATAGTTCCTGTAATGTAATCAATGATAAAGGGCTTAGTCGAAGACGGACTGCCCAAATTAATTAGTGTCAGTAATGTAGTTTATACATTTTAAAATATGAAATAGTCACCAATTATTTCTTTCGAAAAATGTAAATTATGAATATTGATGAAAGTGCAGGCACCATTTTAATGAATGATGTAACTAGTGTCTATATAAAGTCATATTTTTAAAAGGAAAAAGCGTACAATAATAATGAGACCAATCGGACATAACACATTTAATATTTATTTATTTATTTATTTTTTATTTATTTATTTATTATGGTCGTTGGAATTGATCACGCTTTGCTCAGTTTGTAGTTATTGGAAATTTTTTCAACTTTGCATACAGTACGTATGTATGTATCTATGTATGTGTCTATGTATCTATGTATGTATCTATGTGTCTATGTATGTATGTGTTTACTGTAACATACATGGGCTTACCTTTTTGTATATGTGAAGGTATGTTTATTAACATACAGTTTTTGTCTCAGATATTTAATTCGTTTTTTTTGTGCACGTACATTACTGCCTACTTTTTATAAAAAAGCGTTTAATTTTGGAATCTAGAATAACTTTCTGGAGAGGAGAGGGTGACTGAAGTACCATTGATGATAAATTATATAATAAGCATAGCTTTAGTTCTTCGTGAAAAGGAAAATTACAACTTAACTCGATGCATGCAATGAAAATTTCTTGTTCTGACGTAACTACAGTTGTCCAAATTTGTGCAGAGGTTTATTCTTCGTCGCATACTTAGAGCTATATAGTTCATTTATGGTCAAATCTTGGTTCTATGGCAAACGTTCTGAGCCAATAGTTTTTCTTGCAAACTACATACCTTTTCGACGCGCATTTGTATACAAATGGGCTCAATATACTGATGTCTTAGATTCAGTAGGATCATACTGATCCTATCAATTTACAAGTCCTTGTTTAATTTCCCATATAATATGACTCACTTAAAAGCAGAGCAACTGAACATAAAAAGAAAGGCTAAGAAGCAACCAAAACAAACGTGAATGCTATTTGATACAGTTGTATACAGTTAAAATCATCTCTCAAAACGCCAGTTCTACACTGTTGTATTGCAACTCAATGATACTATGTGCAAATGTACTTTGTCATGTCCACGTAGCCTCTGTGTTACCTATTAAGACAAAACTAAAATACCTCCGATTTGAATAATCACGTGACGTACCGGTAGTCCCGGAAGAAACTGTAAAGAACATATACTTTTATATGATAATGTTTTTATAAATGATACCAAAAACAATGAAAAGGATTTAATATTTAGCAGCGAATACAGAAAGTAAACATTAGTGTTAGGAAGCCCTCGCCAATGAAACTTGATATACCATTTTGCCAAAAACGACAAGGTTTCTGGAATTTCACATTGTCATTGGTGCAGTATTTTGTCACTTTGCTGTGTTCAAGAAACACATGCATAATTAAAAAATACAAAAACTGAATTTCAACAATTATCTCAGCATGCTTAATGCAGAAGTAATCGTTCGTATTTGCCAATTTGTTTACCAAAAAATTGAAATTTGTCATTGTTTCAAATATATAACATACGTTCTCAAAGGTACATTATTAAATGGCTTAAGTTAATAAAATAATTATCCCACTTAACAAGAAAACTTTAATCTATTTTGGCATTTTAAATTTTCATCATTTTCATTGGTTGACTACAGTTAAAAATGCTTTACAACTGCAGGAGTCATAAATGATAAACACTTACAAAAACAGTCATCAAGACCCTGTACTATGTAAACAGTATTCAAAAGTAAATAAGTAGACTAAATTTAAAGCGTTATTGTTAATAAAACGAATGATACCAAAAAAGGATGTTGTTAGACCCATGTTTAAATAGTAGAAAGTTATTTATATCGGGCTCTGTACATAACATAATTTTAACTGCGTCATGTAATTCAACTTGTAATATATTTTTTCTGAATTAATATATGTTGTTTTTTAAACACATAAAGCTTATTATAATTTTATGCATACTATTTGTCCACTTTGCATGTTTTCCTAACATATAATATATAATGACAGTCATCTATTTTTTTCCTTTATCTTTATCCTTGGGGGAAAAAAGACCATGTATCGATAATTATCATTCGAATGCGTAAGAAAAATGGATATAAATTATGAAATAACGCAATATGAAAAACATGATCTGTTACCAAAATATCATATATCTATTTAAAAGACTGAGATATACAATAGGTCTAAACCCAATTATGATGCCCTGTGGTAAATGTAATTACACTCGGTTACAAGTGTATTTTTCAGAAAAAGCAGAAGAAACAAAATCATTCTGCCGTGTCTACTTTGTGTTCAGTGCATTTTATATACTGAAGCAAATGATTTTGCGTTCTTTTAAAAAACTGGAATATTTCTATAAAATACCACTGTCGGATGAAAAGCACATACTCCAAAACCAGCAAACACATTTTTTTGAGTACCGTAGCTATAAAGCTATAATTTGTTTAAAACTTTTTCAGCATCCTTTTAGTTACTTCATAATATCTGGCGTTAGAGAAAACAATCGAATGATGTTAAAGTACCAAATCCACATTTTTCATCTTTTTAGTCATATCTTTTCATAATGAATTTCACTGCTCTGAAAAAGTGACAAATGGGAGTTCAAGATTACGTGCCAATGATTGTTTCTTTTCTGCAACAGTTTCCTTCAAGAGATCAAAGAACAATGGACTTCAGATCAGATCTGCTTAACAGATGCAATTAAACACAATTTAATCAACCAATGCCTGCCGCTCTGACCGTTGCATTCTCTCTATTGCGAGATAATACACAGTTGTAATCATTTGTAATCATTTTCTTTCTTTATCCACTGCAAGCACATGCAAACAGAATGCGATGACGCACATTTTAATCTTCATAAATAGTAATTTACTCCCATACTCTATATTTATATTTCCCTTTATTGGTCCTAATTTATGATTCCTTTTCCACAATTTGCATAGAACATAATTGGAATTTCTCTTTGATAAAATATAAAACTATTTTGGACACATTCAAGCATTTTAGTCCTATAGTTATTGTAAAATATTTTGATTAGATGGTGTGAATTATTTGTGTCTTTCTGGAAGAAGATTAAAGGGAACTGGCTTGTTTTCACACAGAATTAAATTAATTAAAGCTTGTTTATTTAATTTTTATGTAAAATTAATTGCACCAGAAGTTTTAGAAGAAACAAATTGTGACAATACCAGAAAATCTCACAAAGTGACTGCTGCAATATGAAAACATTTAGGTCAGTTAAAGATTTAAACACATCGGATAATGTTTTTGTATTTTAAACAGAGTATAAATAATCATTGAATTTGTTGCGAGTGAAAAGACTAGACAATTCTATTCTGATTCTGCTGATAGAGTAATATTAAATAAAATATACTGATGTCTAACTTTTTCTTTCGACATGATGTTTGTGTGACTTTCAAAAAAACAGACACACACTTGGACGTTAAATTAAATTGTAAGGAATAAATACAAACAATTATTCTCTTGAAATGATGGATGATATGATGAAACAATGCGCCCAAGTTTTCTTATTATAAATAAGAAAGTTAAAATTGTAAGCAAGATTTTAGAATAAGTTAAAACAAAACAAATAGAGACTAACGTTTTAAATCCCTTTTATGGCTACGATAATATTGTATGAAATTCCCTTTATATTTGTTCCAAAGGTTTATTAAATCAACGACCAGACTGTAAGAAACTATGATTTCATGCCAATACACCTTTTAAAATGCATTCAACGAGTTACACAATCTTATTCGTTTTTGCATGAAAAAAAAAATGTTTGGAAACAAGAGTACAGTGAATGGCACATTGCACGTCAGCCCAGTGTTGAAAATTACTATGTGTTTATACTAAAATTGCATGGTTACTTTTGCGATTTTAGATTAATGGGTCTTTGTGACCTGGATAAATTGTGAGGATATGTGGTCTATAATTAATCTTATTGTGGAAGGAAACATTATTTTTATCAGACCTATAATGTCAGTGACTTCTGACCCTTCTACCTCAAAATCCAGAGCCTTCCTTGTTACAGTATGTGCAAGCCATCAAAGAATTTGTCAAAATTAAATTCTAACAATATTTTTCTTTGAGGTACACTAACACTGACCTTTGACATTTTAACATGAACCAACTGACCTCTTCCATACCTAAAATGCAAGCTATCTACAAAGGCTGGTCAAGTTACGTATAGAGAAGTAAAGTTATGATGCAAAAAAGCATATTTCGACTTCTTACAATGTCGTTGGTTTTTGACCATCTGACCCCAAAATCAGTAGGCTTCCTTATTACCCAAAATGTAAATCATCCACAAACGTTGGTTAAGGTACATGAGATCTGAAATTCTGTGCAGAAACCCCTTTTCTTCCTTCAGACGTATTGACCTTGACTTATTACTTCTGACCTTTTAATCGCAAAATCAATAGGCTTTTCCGTATCCCAAGTGCAAGACATTCACAAAGTTTGATCCAGGTAGTTTATGTTGAACGAAAGTTCATGTGTGGAAACTAATTTTCTTCTTTTAGTTACAGTGACCTTGAATTTTGTCTCTTGACCCCCAAAATCGAAAATTTTTTCCTTACCCAAATGTAAGCCATATACAAAGTTTGGTAATTTTAAATGGTGGATGACTTGAGTTATTGTGCAGAAATGAAACTGGCAACAGATGGCCGGCCGACCGACACCAATATATATGGCGGGCGTGAAATAGTTCCAAAAAGTGTTTCCCTCATTGAGAACCAAGTTTCCGCTTTCAGTGTTATTGTCGCAAACTGCCATTAATAAGAACTGCACAAACTGTTGCCAAAACGTATGAATGACTGAAAATTGTAATTTTCCTAAAATGAAAAAGGAAAAGGAAAGTTTACCTCTTTTTGGCAGGAACGAATGAACCTTTGGAAAGAAAATATCGTATAATGGATCTGTTTCGTACTGCTATTTGTTACCTATTTGTTAGTGTAAAGTCCTTTCATGCTTTTAAACACATAAACTCTCACAGAGGTAATTATTTTTTTTTTTAATCTATTTTATCTGCATTAAGTTTTAAATTGTTTTCATTCAGACTAAATATACGAACTATTCGATATCTGCATGACCCGGGTGCAGAACGTAACTTTGCAACAGGAGTTCACAAAAAGGCGTCAGTACATTATATAATACGATTCTTGTGTCATTAGAGCAAATGAAAGAGATAGCAAAAACAACTTAGAATGATTTTCATAAGTACACAGAAGACTAGTATCACAAATATTAGAGGCATACCTCTTCCCACTGCTGGACGTATCTCACAAGTCGAGATAATCTTAACAACCGCAAAAGGCTCAGTAACTTCGCCAACCGTAGGATTCGTAAAGCCCGACCTAAAATTTAAAATCAAATTGCAGCTGTCGTTTGATGTTAAATTATTGAAAACTACCAAGCAAATAGTTGCACATAAGATGAAAAATAAAAGAAAAACGTAAGGCGTTGAATGTGCAATATTTTAAACTATGAAATAAATAGAACATTTATAAAAGTTATTCAGTCCTGACATACATACATACTTTTATATCATACCACAAAAATAATTAATACAGTAACATAAAATTAGGTCCCACGAATAGAATATGATATTATAAAGAACGAATGAACACAAACGAGGGAAAAGAAACAAGTACGCTACAAAATTTGACAGTTATACATCGACGCATAATTAAGATTATTTATTTACTCCTTGCCACGATGCTAAGGAGTTTTATTGTAAGAGTGAAATTTAAAAATAATTGTGTTTTCGACCAAGGGGAAAAGAAGTAAGTTGTGTTAATACGTTTGATTATAAAGTATTTATTCAGGCGTGTTAGGGTAAAACTGCTTAAAATGTCAATAAAATGTATTGTTTGTATTTTGTAAAATCTTGGACACGGTTAAAGCATGCAATATAGTATAACAGGTACAGGAATTTTTTATTGCAAATTAAGATAATGCAAAAACATGAACACAAATAAAGAATTACGACTAAGGAAAACCACTGCAAAATAGGAAGGAATTATTCAATGTACCCCAAAACTCAATACAGTCATCTAAACTGACTTAAAATCATCAAAGATTAAGTACAAAGAGACGATCCTCTTACAATGTAGCTCTCATGAAAACAAGACCCAACCCCAAACAAAATGAAAAATCCCCACTGCTTTCGACGATGACATCTAAATTCAAAAGTTTATGCGGACTGAGCTTATTTAACAGCTCAAATAGAATGAAAAAGTCATCTATGAAAGTTTAAGAAACATATCATTTCAGATTTTGAAAAATATTTTTTTCTGCAAACAGAGTTCTTTTCGAAGTAAAAATGAAAACGATAAAAACTAAATTGGCTAAAATTAAAATAATACTACATGCCAGAAAGAAGAATAAAGAAAGAAGGAAAAGAAAACAGTGATACAGAATTTCATACAGCTAGGTGACCATTCTCTCTATTGAAATCCTTTCTCTATTTCTAGCAGACTTTTCACATTTAGTTCACTGCAAAGAGAATTTCTGCCTGTAGAAAATCAAGTTGGGGGTGAATAAGTAAAATTCTCATACGTGTTGGTTATATCGATACGTACTTTTCCACGTAAAACAATTAACCAACGTTCGTGATTTTAAAAAAATGTATAAGTTACATTAATGAAGGAATGTCACCAAAACTAGTGGTTTGGGTCATTAGTGTGCATGCATCTAAGTATATGGAGTAAGCTATGCAGACGATGTGTGAGTAAGCCAGGTACAAGATGGGAGAGTAAGCTATGCAGACGATGTGTGAGTAAGCCAGGTACAAGATGGGAGAGTAAGTTATGCAGACGATGTGTGAGTAAGCCAGGTACAAGATGGGAGAGTAAGCCATGCAGATGATGTGTGAGTAAGCCAGGTACAAGATGGGAGAGTAAGCCATGCAGACGATGTGTGAGTAAGCCAGGTACAAGATGGGAGAGTAAGCCATGCAGAGGAAGGTAGGTACAGTTTGCCAACATTCATCTCCTTACACTAATTACACCATCTCCATTACATCTATTATTTGTGTCGACATTTATACATATAATATGGCCTAAATTGACGTGTCCATCAGGGAAGAATTTAACAAATGTTAAAATTCACAAACTGCAATAAAGATTTAAAAAAATAAACCCCATGATTCCTTTACACAGTGATTAATATATTTGCCGATTATATTTCTATATTCGTATTTTGTATTTCATAAGTACACGTTGAGTGTGTGTGATTTAGAATTTTAGCGTAGCTTTAACAACTTGAGTCATATCGTTACGATGTCTGCAGTGTGACCGTTTATAGGGATGTCCGGCATTGGGGTATAGTGTCCTACCCACGCACATAATACTGACACCAGGCAAACCAGTCCTAACAGTAAATTCTCAATGCTGAGCGTCAAGCGAGGCAGCTGCTAGTATATTTTGTATAAGTCTTTGGTATGACTCGGCTAGTGATAGAAACAGCAACCTCCCGCATCCGAGACGGACGTTTTAACCACTAAGGCCACCGAAGCGGTCAGTACATGTCGAAGGGGAGTGGTATGTTAATTAGCATGCAATTCACGTTGTTAATAATGAAATGTTAAATCAATTAGTTAATAACTCTAAGTCACACAAAAAAGCAATTGAAAGTAGAATCTTATTTTACAATGTACTACAGTCTTACGAACATAAGAATATAATGGATTAAGAAATTAAAAAAGTGCATTACATTGCTTAACTTGTGGAATGAAGGAATTTTTTTAAACGTTATAACGTACTCCTTGGAAATGGTTAACTGATGGACCTGTTTTTTTAATTAAAAAAAATCGTTTTGCATATTGATGAATATTTAAAAGGCGTGTTAATCCCAACCAAACAACAGCTGTGTGTAGGCATCAACATTTCTTATATATATATATATATATATATATATATATATATATATATATATATATATATAAAAGAAAGTATCACGCATTCTCGTATTTGTCTTAGATTTAAACATTTATATGAAATAATATGGAACAAAATGTAGAAAAAAACATAAATGTTTAATTTCATACGACAAAATAGCTGAAAGAAGCTCACAGAAGATAATCTTGCACACAAAATATGAAGAGACACATGTAAGTAGATAACAATGTAAGAAGCAGGTAATATGGTATATACGAATAGAAATTGGTAGGAAGAAACATCGAAACCAAAAGCAAGCGTAAATGTGGTCATATGCTGTTATAATTCAGTACATTACAGCACTAAACATAGTTTTAGTGGAATGTCTTGGACACATTAGCACTGTACACAGCAGTATGTTAACATTGTACACAGCAGTATATTAGCACTGTACACAGCAGTATGTTAGCACTGTACACAGCAGTATGTTTAGTAAGATATTTATTAAGATTAGCAACAGCGAAGGCATTAATTCTAAATCAATGATTAAAGTTTGTATTACTACTTTCATGTTAGAAAACGTTTAGGTTGTTTGGGCTAATATTGAACTAATTACGAAGTGAATCGAAAGGCAAACACCTTAAAGTTGATTAATAGTAAGCTAAAACAATTACTTGTATGTATTAAAAGCTTTTCCTACATGAATTGTTATATCTATCTATCTATCTATCTATCTATCTATCTATCTATCTATATATATATATATATATATATATATATATATATATATATATATATATATATATATATATATATATATATACTTTGAGTGGATATATTATACAGTAGTCAGTAGTATACTGGGTATATATTCACGTATGCCCAAATATAACCCTTTTAGAACTACTTCAGAAATTGTATGTGTTTTTGTAATAAATACTGTCTAATCTATGTGCTAAAGACTTACGCTTTTCTGAGCCAGACTGGGCATCGACTACATTTGTGAAAAATCAGCAAACAGTTGTCAAACAAAAATAAAATTATAAAAAGTATTATATTTTTAGGGCACAACCAAGGCATTTTTTCCCCATAAAAGTCACACACAATCATACGAGCTCATTTATGCAGTTAAACATGAATTTGTACACTATCAATACATTGTTTCAACAAACACTTGCTTCCAAATATTACAAATTTGCATATGTAACAAAGTCTTTAAAAAGAATTATTCTCAAACAAATACATAAACTCTCACATGTTTCGTTTTATACAAGAAATGCGTTAATTGCAAACAAATAGCTATAACTATGGCAAGAAAGTCTGATCCTTAATTACAACTTTGCTTATAACTTATGATAGCCTGTAATCGTGCTATTTCTAAAACAGCAATGCATGTATAAAATGCTTCCTCTCTTCGTCGACTCACAGCCCATCTTTTTAACAGTGTTTCAAGATTGTAACGATTCAACGATTTTACAAACTCATTTTTAGTCAAGTTTTACTTCTTAGATATTTCTATATTATTCTTTCTATTCAGTTATCAGGCAAGGCAAAATTATTCATTTTATATCCAAAAGTATATTATTTTTAAGTAATTGTTCTATTAAAATATATACGTCTTTTATTCTAAAAATATTTGTTTTATTTACCATGTTTGCTGAACAGCCACAAATCCGCCTGGTAAAATATCAGATCAATATTCCTTCCGTTTAAGTCTTCAATCTGCAAATAACTGGATCGCCTGATATCGCATTCATAACTTTAAAAATACTTTCCATAAAATTATGTAGGTTTCCTTTGAAATTCTGACATAAGCCTGCCCCTTCTGTTTTAAGTGAATAAGTTTTAACCTAATGAGTAAAGCTTACAATTTAAGGTAATGTTTTAGTTCGCTAAAAATAAGTAGCGTTGCTGTAAATTGTTTTTTGCAGTGTAATAAGCTGACCTTTGAATACAGCTGAAAATTTGTTTCCTTATTAGTTGACAATTAAGTTTTAGCTGTTCCTGCATTAGCTGACAAAATGGTTGGAAATTATCACCAATTTTAAATATTATACAAGTTAGCTACTACAACGGTCAATACAAATATAAATACTTGATTATCTGCGTGTTTGTCGTTCTGATCTATTTTGTTAACACTCAATTTTCTTCTTGTATTTCATTTCCTATTTTGACGAGTTGTTGGCGACCGTTTATCAGATTCGGGAACTGTATGTTTAAACACAAAAGCTTTATTGTCATCAGTGTTAATTCTAGTTTAAAACAGTCGATCGATTATTTATATTAAGTATGAATCCTTTAGTGCTACTGATTTTTATAATCATACAACACGTTAACAAAAATATACAATCAACATCAATCGTGTAGCTCAGTTTCACTTTGAATCTAAGATATATCGCGGAAATTTTGTCTAACAGCTGAAACAGACTGTGTATCAAATGTTCTCTGCTTTGAAAAATAATGAATGTTCTGGTGCTTTGATGTAACATTGCAATACCTCCAGTTAGCAATCTTTTGGCATCGTGGAAAAGGAAACCAGTCCAGCTAACATATTTTTTTTTTATCAACATCAATCAAGATCTTTTTAATCAATTACATAATTCTTGTCGTCATTAGTTATATGCAATGAATTTGTTGAATGATACACTTATTACAGTTTAGATTCACTTGTTTCATGTTTTTGTTATTGTTACTCGAATTAAATTCCTTACATTCAAATAACATTTTCATATTTTAAATGCGGAACCAATCCACTTATTTTACTAACACTGATTGAGCATGATCTATTAAATGCCAGTCAGCTTTTACCACCCAGTAATTTAATATTTTTCCACAATCTCGTCCCACACAGTGCTCTGTATAAGTTTAACCGAATCATCACCGTCAGATCTAAAAAAATGTACTTATCAAAAATAATTAATGGTTTGCGTGAAATAATCTTTATTGGTATATTAACTGTTTCATCTTTGTAAATATGCATGCAATGTTTAAAATGGAGCGTTAAGTTGAGCAGCAAGAGGAGGATATGGTGATGCAGCTGTTACTTTCTTAAATAAGAAGTCTATTTTTTAATTGTCATAAAAGTTTTCACTTTAATTCTTTGAAACTAAATATTGCAATCGCGTAACTTAAGTTGTGTTAGGTCGGTCTAATGTAGGGCTTAGAAAGTCTTTATCTAATTATGATTATTATTATTTTTTATGGTGATTTGTGTTATTTGAATACTATTTGGTAGAGGTTTTTTTTTTTACAAATGTAACAGATAATGATGATGTCTAAGAGCAAATAAAAATTTTATGGTTTTAAAACTTGTACAAACAGCGTAAATTTATTGTACCTCAAAGCACACGGAATGGACAGTGTTTGAAGCTTGAAAGCATGTGAAATTATTAACGTTTATGAATATATAACAATGGTTATATTTGGGTGTCAACATCTGCCCGTTATATTACAATAGTAGCTGTGTTTTTAAAGTGATAGTAATATATTACTGTTCATAATTATTAACGAAGCTGAAATTTCTACGCATTCTCTGAGAAGAGAAACGAATAACCTCCCCCTGCATTAGATCAAAGGCCTTACAGAGTAAAATGTAAATATGCAAAATCAGATGTTCGACTTTATAAGACTATCCTATGCACCGACTGCGCATACATTTTGCTTCTCTTTACAGAAAAGTAAACATGTACACATCATCCAAAAAGTGTTACTTGATTACAACATGTATTGACAAAATTCCTTCTAATCGGAGACGGCTGTATGTTAAATGACCTGTGATCTTTTGTGTTCTTCTTAGGGATTGCAATGGCGGTTAGATTGTAGATTCGTGTTTGTTATACATTTGTCACAAATAAACAGTTTTAATACGAGACACAAAGGATATTATTTCCCCTGATATAGTTGCTTTTTTAGTAATTGAAATCATTTATTATCACATATTCAAGAGTACAGTTACGTAAAATGCACATCAGCTGTACAGAAAGAGAATGATCACCTTGCCAGTAAGGGGAGGCGTCCCTGGGGCTCTCTTGTGTACCTGCGTGGAAAAGCTGGTTAAAATCGGCCTCAGAGTCCCATATTAAAAATATATAGTCCATAGGTATAGAACTTATCAAGTCCAAAAAGAACCAAGTCTTTATATAATGTTTAGCTATTTTCTTGGGATCCAATATAATCTCATCCGCAAAGTCATTTAAGATAACACCTGAAAAATAAATGTGAGAAAATTACCACATATAAATGGAATAAAAGTTTATATATTTATCTTTGTATGTTAATCATTCAGTCATTCTATCATGCCAGTCTATCCATCTTTCTACTGGTCTATGTATGTATGTATGTATGTATGTATGTATGTATGTATGTATCTATCAGTTCCTCACTAATAAAAGAAAACTGTCTTACATCGTTACGTCTCTTTTAAAATAGCCGTATGCCAAAATTAGGTCTCGAAATGCAATACAAGAAATATAATTATGCACAAATTTGAATAATCTTTGAGATAAATATGCCCCCTATATCCAATTACAGTATAGCAAATTAGTTGAAGTTTCTACTTGGTGACCTACCAAATTAGCAAAGATGTGCGTCTGTTTCAGAGGGAAATCTAACTGATGATATTTGGCGTGTTACATTTCTAAAATTTTAAAATGATGTATGAGCACATTTGGGACATAAAGTGCAAAAGCATTTTTGGAAACATATACGTAAGAGTACTATTGTTACATATGACAATTAACTCTATCATTCAGATTTGTTTTTGTCTACGTTTAGATTATTTGATATCCATAGCTTTGCTGCAAAGACTGAATCTAAAAGCTGGAAATATTTATTATTAGAAAAGGCGACAGTTACAAGTTATATACAACTATTTGGTAGATCCCTGTGATTCTGACAGGTGCAAAGATAGTGGTAGTCAGACTACCATATAAACAAATTAATAATAACAATAATATTTTAAATTCAAACAACAAAAATCAAAAGGTTGCAAACTTCAAAACAGAAAGTCTCGAAGTCAAATATTGTAGTCCAGAAGCAGTTGTGCCTATTTATGTTAGGTTTCTTTTATTAAATGTGCGAAAAGTAGAGACATTATTATTATTATTATTATTATTATTATTATTATTATAGGACGTGAGATGAGGCGATGAATTAAAATATGCTCAAGGGAAACTTGATTTTAAACTTTATGTATAGCCTGTAAATGAAATTAATTTATTTCTTTTTGATAATGTTCTTTTCGGCAACAGCAGTAATATTTATTTTGCAGTTGGAGCTCTCGTTTAAAATTTCCCGTATATGTTTGATTCTCCGTAGACTGTATGCAAGATTATTCGAGTGTGAGGTGGGGTTCAAAAATATAAATCTTGTAAAAATGCCAATAGTAATAATAATACTTTAGGAGTATTTACTCCGATACATTTATTGAGGTCTATCTATAACAAACCGTGCTGTAAACTAAATCAGTCAATATCACTCCAAGAAAGCAGGTTTTTCATTCCAAAAACAAGGTACAGTTATATCTGGGCAAACTATCTGTAAGAGCTTAAGAATGGACCTAGCAAATCCAGATTATTACCGTAAAATATCAGTTCAACAAGACACATGTAAAACTTACCTTAATTTCATTTTATTTAGCACAACAAGCATCGTGAATATTCTGCGAACAAAAGTGTAATTGTCTTGGTGCTGCTATTTATGCTAATCCAGAAATATAATATCAAAGCCTGTTTGATAAATATGTACTTAAAGACACGAATTGGTCTCAAACATATTAATCTGTCTCGGAAGAATGTTTTAATATATCTCGGAAGATTGTTTTAATATATGTCTATTACTGACCTAGTCCCAGAAATGGGCGTCATGCACACTATTATTGTGCGGTAAAATATTACGTTTGACAGCATAAATGACGGCAGACTATTTCATGGACTTACCTCCGCGTAAGGCGAAACATGGTAAACATTGTTAGCCTAACAGCTACCTTCACTTCCAGACGGCTATTGGTCAAACTCGGCGTGAGTTTAGCTCTATAGAGTCCCTTTTTATCAGCTCTAATAGTCTCGAGAGTGGAGGCGCACATCTAGGTTTAGTGTGGATGTATACACTTGGAAATCTGCTAATAGATTCTGGGCAGGAATTTTCATTTGGAAACTATGTTTACTTCTCCTGCATCATCAATTCTCATTTCATTGCCCATACATTCATTAATACATACAGATCCCACCACCACCATTAAAGAAGCAATTTATTTCAACGAAATTATCATGTACACTTGCTTTTATAAGTGATTGTTTTTTCATTATCCGTATCCAGCAACGTATTTAGGATTTTGTCATCACTAGGTCCATACGGAAGAGCTGCCTCCGCGCACCGTAAACAGGACTTAGTGAGTAGCGGCAGGAAGAGAAGTGAAGTGAATCTTATTTTCGATAACCGCTTATTAGTGTTGTGTTTGCAACATATTTTGTGTTCACTTCAGCGTTATCTAAAATAAAGAAATAAATGAAAATGCCAACCTGTAAAATTGACCTGAGGCCTGGGCAAACTCGGCCTGTGCAGAAACATGTCAGTGTCGGTATATACTTTTGGAATGTTGCCTAATGCAAATGCAGTAATAGACACGCGGCATATACTCGTTTATCCTACTGACCGCGGCACAAAGCAATGTGGCTGTTAAAATTGCCTGTTCAGAGAAATATATGCACGTTGACAGAGAGTACAATTTGCCAATGTAAATCTAGATAACTAAGATGAAAACTTGTGAAATAAATATGGAAAAAATTCCTAAATCCCTCGGTTAGTTACGCATACCGTTAGCAACAAATGGGATTTTTTTATGTATTGGCTTTATTTGGATAAAACTTGAAAAAAGGGTTTTAATTGGAACCAACTTTACTAAGTGTGTAGAAAGCTGCCTGAAAGTAACCTACAGTATGAAATTATCAAGTCTAGTTTCTGTTCAAAAGAGAAAACATACTAAAATACTAAAAAAAATAAGTTCGATTTTGATTACAAGAATGTGTTGACCAGCAATTGAATCTCAGTTACTACTTATGGTACAGCCTTTCTACGCATGGCATGGTCGATATATCTAAAACAACTCGTGTATTATGGTCTCTCATAATATTGTTTCCAGTAATGATCATTTCTAATACAAACAAAATAATGACAGAAAACATCTTTACCTGTCCTAAAATTGATGATTATATCCAAAAAAAAGACAGTGTCTGATATACAATTAAATACAATCCAGTGTGTACTCAGGTCATCGTTAAAGAAGGAGATGGCAACAGGTAGAATGAGGAGGTTGGCGATCAGAAGAACCAGCATGAATAAATCCCAGTAAAACCTGGAAAGAAAGGAAATGTAATTTATAGTGTTCTTCACGTCCTTTGTTAAACATTCTAATTCCACTATTAACTCTTGGAGCATCTAATGGACAACTTGCTACTGGTCACAGATAAAGAGATAAGAAGGTATTAAGTAAAGTTCATCGACATAGTGAACCATTAATTGTGCTTATATTTCTTGCTTTTGTCCGTATTGGCCGAAACTGCACTAGAGATCCAAAATTAAACAATGGTACACAAACATAACAATTTAAATAGCAGTAACCCCATATTTTACCCCATATTTAACCAAGACACTCGCCTATATATCTAATTACAAAAACCGCCAAAAATTTTCAGTGTAATTAAACGGAGCCAAAGAGTAATCGTTGAAAACAACTTTAAGTTATTTGCAGACAATGCTCTCATTACTGACGGTGCAAAGCAATTTGATTCGCAATAATTTTTAAAATAAAGAATCAAGTTTTTAAATTTTATTTTTTCCTCTCCCCAAGGTGTTGGTCTGACGACAAGCATAAATAGTTTTTAAAACACTAAGGCTACTGCGAAAGTTTTATTCTCGGAACGCTCCCGAGATCAAATCGTGTAATATATTTCGTAATTTTTTCTAAACAAATATGTAATTCTGGTTGTCTTTGTGAAGGGTTTATTTCATCCGCCATGAACTAAACTGCTTACTTCATTACGCAATGAACACTTAATGAAAAAATATCTTTCGGATCCTTATTCTTTTTCGCGTTTTTCTACTCTAGGCAACGGACAAATAGGAACTATATCTGCTAGTCCTTGAGTGGAAATTTCATATACATGTATCTATGCTACGTAATATTTTATTTACTGTTAATAGCGTAAAATAGACGTTGGTTTTGCGAACAAACAAAACATTGCTTCTTTTGATGGAAATAAGTACAAATAAAATCACTGTATAATATTGAAAACGAATCAGTGACATCTAAGCATTTTTTTCTTCAGATAAAAGATGTTTTCAAAACAGATGATAATTAGATTGTCTTATACTATAAAACTTTTGATAGATATTTGATGGTTTGAAAATGTCGATGATTTGGATTTATTTGTTATAATATTAATTGTGAAGTAAGCCGACTACATTATTGAGAAAGATTTTGCATTAGGAAAGCAGATGTAGTCCTAGAATATCAAAGGCTTGTGCAGACTATTGTGCAGATCAAATCCAAAAGATCAAATCAGAGACGACTGCGTTAGTATTCTAAGAAAAAACAACCTGGAACCTTAGTTGATGTATCGGATGAAATTTCTGTTTAAACATAACAGTTCTTAGGACTATCTCTTTGCTAAAAGTATTAGTACAAAGTATTAGTACAAAGGGACAAATTAAAATAAAGACAAGCGTGCTATCAAGGTTTTGTTTCCCACAAAGCCGACAAAAATGTTGCAAACTAATGTCATAATCTAGAAAGAAAAGTCATGAAGATAAGATGAATAAAATCAAAATATATTTTCAACAAGATTACATGGAACGAGTTTATGTATGGGGAGGAACCACCTCTACCACCAGTTCCAACATGTCATTGTAAATTTATGCAGAATTTTTATGTAAACGAGTAGTTTTTTCCTGTCTATCTAGTTGTTTCAAAAGAACTAAAACAATAGAAATAAAACAAGGTAAACAGAAACTTTATTTTTTATCCTCAATCAAAGAACACATTTTAAAAGTTAAACATTAAATGATATCGACACGGACGGTCATATAAAAGAGCACACACGAATTTTCCACGTTACAAATTGTCCATTTTAAGGAATGGTTTAGTAGAACGCTCGTTGCCAAATGTGAATCTCTTAAATACAGATATGACATTGAAACCAGAACTAAATTTCAACCAAAATGAAAAGAGCAATTTTTGTCCTTATCTTATAAGGAAAATCATATAATTCCAGGGTTTCATTTAACATAATAAGAAATGAAACTGTTTACATACGTTGTTTCAAAAACGTCAATTAACCTCGCATTTTCTTCAACAATGCATAATTTCACTTTTCCTATTTTGTTCGGATATTTTACTGTCCGAAGAAAAGCGAAGGTTTCCGAAGTATTGCCGTTTGTAAAAGAAGCCATAAGACTTAATATCGCGTTAAAAATTTTGAATGCTTCACAAAGGTTTTGACTTTCAAACACTCATGAACCAATTATACATGCTACTAATTGAACTAGACCATGAACGTAAGTAAAACAATCTCTCCACTCATAGTAAAACTCGATATACTCAAAGAATGCGATGTCAAATAACTCTATCAATGACGTATTTTTTCTTGCATCGATTTTTCCTGTCAGGCTTCTCACAAAATCAGCTAAATCCAATCGATCTGATGAAAGAAAGTAATTTCTGATTGTAAAGTTGATTATGTCGCCATATTAGGTGTTTCCATTTAGGCAAAACTTAACTGGAAGACATGTTAATTGAATCATGCTATAAATAACTTACTGGACTCGATTTCAGCAGTGCCATATATCAAATAAGGATTAGGTTGCCATTACGCGAACATTTGCTACTTCCGGACTAGCGACAAATCATTTCCTCAGTGAGAAAGTGATCGTAACAAGTGACATAACCCCTTGGCTGCCGGAGTATAGAAACAATATTTCACAAGTGCTTGACATTTGGGTCGTCGAAACCTTTCTCCATATCAGTTTGAAATATATTACTTTATACTGCATATCCCGAACATCCCATCCGCAATTCTTAGTATCACTATTGTAGTCTTATATTAAATATTACTAACACCCACCCACGTTCATTATTAGTGTAACTACTGGAGAGATATATTAAATATCACCAACGCACCACCCCATGCATCATTATTTAGTAGCAGTAGTAATATTGATGGTATTTATGATAATTTGTTTAAAACATTGAATGTTATCATCATCATCATCATCGTCATTATTATTATTATTATTATTATTATTATTATTATTATTATTGTCATGCACTACGTGTTTGTTGGTTTTATTATCATACGACTGGAATTTTATCACACTATTTTTCATGTTGCATCACATCCTTGGAACCTGTCATAGGTAATTAAAACCTTCTGTCCAATACGACACGCTATGCATTTTCTACCTTTTCCAAGCAATGTTGTGCCAGTTACAGCGTATTTTCTATGTAGTTTAGTGTCATGTTGATGCCACCATCAAAGGTGTAGAGAGGTGCATTTCCGATGTGAAATCATGGATGATATGTAACAAGCTGCAGATGAATGATGATAAGAACGAAGCCATTCTAATTACAACACAAAGACTTTCTCATTCACATCCTTTACCTCAAACAATAAATATCAGCAACACCAACAATAAATTCACACAGTCAGAACGAAACCTAGGTGTTACTCTCGACAGTACTCTCTCATTGCACCAATATGTCATGAACATATGCAAGGCTGCATATCTTGAGCTGAGACGCATCAGCTCCATTCGCAAATATTTTTCAGTTGATGCCAATAAAATACTTGTGTGTTCCTTAATACTTTCAAGACTGGACTATTGTAACTCAATTCTGTCTGGTTCGTCTCAATATCTGCTCCAGAAACTTCAAAAAGTTCAAAACACTGCTGCTCAGATCATCCTTAGTGTACCACGATCAGAGCATACCTCTCCCTGCTCTGTACCCTACACTGGCTATCCATTCGATCCAGAATCAGACACAAAATTTGTTCTCTGTGCTAAGCTTCACTGACGGGCTCCAGTCCAACATACCTATCCGACCTCACCCATCTGATTTAGGTTAACGCCCAGTAAGAGTGTATTTTCTATGTAGTTTAGTGTCATATACTAGGCAGAGGACATTAATAGATTAACGCCCAGTGACAGTGTGTGTTCTGTGTAGTATATAGTCATGTACAGGCAGAGGGCATTTATAGATTAACGCCCAGTGACAGTTTATGTTCCATGTAATTTAGTGTCATGTACTAGGCAGAGGGCATTGATAGACTTAGATTAATGCCCAGTGACAGTGTATGTTCTATGTAATGTAGTGTGTTGTGTACTAGCCAGACGACATTTCGTATTCTTTCCCAGCTGCTCTTTGACACTATGCATTATCTACGCATTTGTGCGTCATATGCTGACCGATCCTGTGGCCAGAGTGGTTAGAGCGTCCGCTTCGAATGTGGTAGGTCGCGGATTCGAATCCCGGCCGAGTCATACAAAAGAGTAATAAAAATGGTACTAGCAGCTGTTTCGCTTGACGCTAAGCATCAAGAGGTTAGTGTTAAGACCGGTCCGCTTGGTGTCAGGATAAGGTCACTGGGTGGGACATGATGCCCCCAGTGCTAGACATCGCAATAAACTGCCAAAATGCAGACATCGTAGCGATGTGACTCAAAATGTTAAACGTACGTTAAATATCCAATGCACGTCATACGCTAGGGAGAGGGTATTTAAAGTTCTACTACTCTGCCTCCCAATGACACTAATCATTACTATGTATTTTTATGTACTAAGGAGAGGGCATTAATATATATGGTCTGCTTTCTCATGACACTATGTATTTCCATGAAATATTGATGTGTACTAGGGAGAGGACGTTGATAGATCTGGCCTGCTGCCTCGTGACAATATGTACTTCAATGCAATATTGTGGTCATGTACTAGAGAGAGAGAGAGAGAATTAATAGATCTGTCCTGCTGCCTCGTGACACGATGCATTTCTATGCAATATTGTTATGTACTAGGGAGAGGGCATTGATAGATCTGTCCTGCTGCCTCGTGACACGATGCATTTCTATGCAATATTGTTATGTACTAGGGAGAGGGCATTGATAGATCTGGCCTGCTGCCTCGTGACACTGTATTTCTATGCAATATTGTTATTACTAGGGAGACGGCATTGATAGATCTGACCAGCTGCCTCGTGACAATATGTATTTCAATGCAATGTTGTTATGTACTAGAGATAGAGGATTAACAGGTCGAACCTTCTGCCCGATTGCAAATGGTAAAAATGGTAATATGGCGATTGTTGCTGTAGGTGCTAAATCGTAACTTGCAATTAATTTTTAGCAACATGAGGATACTTTTACTGCCGTGTGAGATTTACAAGTTCTTTCTTGCGTACTATTATTTCTGCAGTTAAATACACCTGCTGGAATAAGTCTAGATATCTTCATTACATTATTGTAAATCAATACTGACTTTTTGTAACAGGACCACAAAGATTCCTCAAACATGCATAGCCCGGAGCTCAGAATTTGGGTGCTGAGTGCCAAAGAATATTTTGAGCAACAAGTTCATATTTATGTCAGTTACTAAAGTTGAAGAGCTGATCTTTCGGTCAATATAATCATTCTTTTTTCAGTAAAATTGTTTACTATCCACGTGCGAAGAGTACTTTTATATTATACATATTCATCAAACGTTTGTGTGTGTGTGTGTGTGTGTATATATATATATATATATATATATATATATGTGTGTGTGTGTGTGTGTGTGTGTGTGTGTGTGTGAAAAGTATTCGCATTACTATGGACCTATCTTGATTGCTATTTTAAAAGCTTTAAACCTAGTAACTGACGATTTTTCACTACAAGTAAAACGTTAAAAAAAAGCAACAAAATAAAAAGGAAATAATTTGCTTATTTTGTGATCTGTACGAGTGAGAAAGTGTTGTTTAAAACGATATTTATCATTAAGGATCAAACTAGGTAAATGGGCAACATGATAAAATTGGACTGTTAATGAAAAAATAATTAGTTGATAAACACACGCACTTGACAAGTATTTAAATTATTTTTCTTCTCCTTCTTATTCTGTCGGAACAATTTCGCGAAAAGGCTTCGCAAAGCGTATTCGGAGATGAGGCAGAAAAAGTTTTCGTCTGACAGTTTTGTGGTGTCTATCCGTGCCAAGAACACACTCATGCCTTGCTTAAATCGTTCTGCCTACAGTCTCGACGAGTTTAATACGTAGACTTGTTAGCGTAACGTACTATTACCAAATTTTCCAACCTGTCTTTTTGTACGCAAAGCTGTGTACGCCCTTCTTTTCTTTTGCTTGACATAACTTTCCATAATCATGACCTAAATCGAGCCTGTGCAAGTCCCTGATAGGCGATTATTAAAGCAACACCTTCTGATATAAATAAGTAGATCAAACCAAGTCGCGGACACATGCCTGACCTAACTAACTGTTACTAACAGCATTCGGTTTTAACAGATTTTCCTCCTTGTTGTCCGATGACGTCTTATAATTGACTCGTCTGACCCCTATAGTAACATTTCTATCAATAGTTGTCGAAAGCTGTCGAAATTAATTAGTTCAGGCGTTGAGGAACTACACAATAAAGCTTTTGTTCGAATTCCACAAAGGGTACAGCTGGCAATGATAGTCTTTAGCATTCATTTCGCAAAGCTGCATCTCCACACTTTGCATCCTATATCCGCTTCATTAAGGAATGTGTCTCAAACTTTGTTGTTTATTAAAAATATACAGTCTGTTAGTTCCCATCTTGACAATTGCTATGAAGGCAAACAAATAATGATTGACCCCGAGTAAAAGTAATAATACGTGTACAGCAAACAATTGTCAGTTTATGAAGTGTGAGTGCCCATAGACAAGCGGTCTTGATAGTTAACCTCGAAAGTTAATCCCAAAGCTATGGGATCGAGCCCATGCGTTAGCAGTGTGTTTGTACCGGACCTTATTGAAAAATAGAGCTCGAGGTAGAAGAATATTATTTTTGCCTGATCTGAGGAAATTTTAAACTCTTGCTTATTATTATTGCTCGTAACAATGTTATTTTGACTCACAACGAGTATATCTAACGTGTGAACACGTTACAAGTGCTTCATTGTCATTAAATAACATGTCACAGTCAACGTCTTACGCTGGAGAAAATAAAATCTTTCACGAAGAATGTAAAATATTAATTGCAGCAGCAGTAAAAGGTCATGTAAGATGTGTATATATCGAAGAACGAAGTAAGCCGTTTGTAAATTTGAAATATGACGGTAAATAAAAGTTCTTTCTCGTCGACACTGGCTGAGTGGTTTAAAGCGCTCGCCTTTACCGATCACTGTTATTTCAATTCTGTCCGCGTGGGTTCGAGTCTCTGGCTCGGCCAATGTGCGTATGTGAGAAAGTTCACCAGTAGCTTCCCTTGAGGAGGTCAGTCTTACTTGACTTTTCCCAGGTTCTTTATCCAACAGTTATACTGTCCGTCACGTATAGCCTATCATGAGCTAAAATGGCGTTAAATCCAATGAGCTGGATACATTATTTGACTTACCTAACTCAGATAAACAGAGAAAATGTTTTCACTTGTCAAATGCAAGGTACGTGAAAGCCAATGAAAACATGTCTAACAATAATGAAATGCCTACCGAAAAGAGATACAGCAAAAGGTAGAATCAGTCAAAACAGCCAACTTTATTGTTAAGAAAACTCTAAGCAAAATCTGTAAGTTTCTTTCTTGGCGTATTTGTTGGAGAATCGGTTGTTTTATTTTATATCTTCCACTATTTAAAATATTGTTACAAAAACTTTATTAGTAGTCGTGTTGATGTAGTAACTGGAATAAAAAAGCATTAACAAAACATCCAATACACATTTAATTAGCATTTATTTCTTCTATTATTTGTAGTCGTTATTGATGTTGCAACTGGAACAAAAGGCATTGATAACAAAACATCCAATACACGATTATTTAGCATTTATTTCATCTACAGTTTCTTCTGTCTTTTTTTCTTCTTTTTTTCCACACTGATTTGCTTGCATGCTATTATGCCGGCCGATAATGCAGACAGAGGTAACCACAATATATGTGAGAGAAATCCAGTAAAATAGATTATTTCATTTGATCTTATATTAGTATCTTTAATTCTTTTTGTATTGGTTCTAAATCATTAACCGGTTAAGTCTTACTTACCAGAGCAGTAACTACTATGATGAACAAAATCTAGTAAAGACAGACACGTCTGTTGACCTTGCATTCGTAAATATTTGATACGGGTTTTTTTATTTTCTTACCGCCCAATTTTTCTAAATCCTTGTCAGTTTTGTGTCAGTAATCTCTGTGTACATACCATAAAACATATTTATTTTCACATCTTGTTAATATTATTCTATATCGGTACAAATAAAGCAACTATTCAATTTGATCTTCAGGCCTCCGTCTTTAAATCCCAATTGTTCCAGTTGATCTTCATCCAATCAATTGTGTACATATGACAGAAAGTGGAAAATGCGTTGAAATGTATGATAGACCTGAATACGATGAAAACTTGGTACAGGAAACGAGCTTTACTCACGACAGTAATACTTTATCTAATCATTATAACAACTACATAGAGGACATTAAAACAATATCAGCAAGGAAAAAAACTCAAGAAAAATTTAAATTGCAAGAACAGTTGGAAAGTAAAAGAGCAATTTAAGTTCGACATTAAACAACTACTAGAATTCCATTCTTTGCCGTGTCAGTATTTATATTAATATTTTTTCCTAATTAAAAGTCTGTTCTTACGTTTTAAAAATGAATACAAATATTATTGTCATCTTCTATTATTAAAATTGTTATTGTAGCCTATTATTCATCACCATGATATAAAGTGAAAGGAAAGCTTTTTCATCAACGGCATAATGTCGTCTAACATCTGAATCTGAAATATATTACTGAAAGCGTATCGTTATGATTTCACTCCGAGTCATAGCTTTGTTAAACAAAAATGAATTTCTCAGACAACCTGTTTAATAGCACCTTGAATAGTGGAAACATACTGCGTAATATATGCTTAATTTTGTAGTTGAGGGCCTTAAATATAAATTATATATAATCTCATACTTTAATTTAATCTCGCATCCAGTTTCATGTTAATCCGTTATTACCTTGCAGAACGAAATAAGTCAATTTCATTAGGTTTCATTTGCAATAATATTTACACTGTGCAACTTTTAACTTTTATCCATGCGGAAATCCACAGTTAATATCTTTATCTACCACATAATTCTTTTCTCTCATATGTTACAATTGATTGCCTTTATCAAAACATATTAGCATTTATCGTTAGTTGATTTTTGCCATTGAGATATCTCCAGTGAAAATGAGGATTAATGTTGACGTTATTAAAAATTATATTAAATTGGTTAAGATGTTGTGCTGTTATTGGTAGGCTTAAAAGTTTGATGAACAGATAATCGTATTTAGCATTCAGCCAACAATTTTCACAACTGAAAGTAAAAATGCGACCAATAACCTTTATCAAATAAATGTCAATATGACATTCCACATCCAATCGATGCTCGCCATACGGAACAGTTTATCTGATTCTGCCAAAATATCACATCAAACCATGCTCGGTATCTATTAACTGAGTCATCATTGTAAAATATTAGAGTGTATTTTAGAAAGTTTAATGGCTTGTACGTCTAATAAATAACGTCTGTGTAGTAGAATTTTTATCGCATTAAATAGCTGCGAAATATTACTAGAGTGTTAAAATCAGTTGCAGGACATAGATACATTGTTGTACCTGTTCGATGTTTAAATCTGATATCCATTATTTACTATGTTTATTTAAATGTTTTGTACTTTTACAAGTCAAGCAAGCAGTCCCTGTCAGGTAATAGTAACATATAGAGGAGTTTCTAATCTCCAAGCACCATTATTTAGAATCATATTAGGCCAACCATAGTTAGTTAAGCCGAAAGTTGGACAAATTTGTATGGTCAGCAAAACATGGTGATAATAAAAATTCCCTTGTGTTTTGGAATTTATTTACTCATTGCTACTCTGTTAAGACAAACATAATAACGATTTTAAAAACTTCGGCAATTACAAAATAATTGTGTGTGACTTTCGTGATGCAATATATCTAAGATCTTGGCAAAGCAGTGAATAGTTATATAAACAGTATTACTGAGAACAAGTGCTTAAAAGGAAAGTTAATTTGCAATAAGTCTCAACAAGAAACAAAACAGGCGAGATGAACACAAGGCTGTTTTGTTAGTTTGGCTTAGAATTTAGAATGAACCAAATATGCTATGAGAGAGAGAGAGAGAGAGAGAGAGAGAGAGAGAGAGAGAGAGAGAGAGAGAGAGAGAGAGAGAGAG
>JAECUM010027193.1:0-59817 GCA_016617855.1 Megalonaias nervosa | reverse complement strand
TTTATACAGCATTTTTTGTTTTTAATTTTTTGAGGGAGATCGACGTACAAACTACAGCGAAGTACATTATATTTTGATGTGTGAAATAAAACTTCTTTTATCATTTCAAATTTCGAACCCGATCCTGATGCAGTAAATTCTTCTAATTTTTTGTTTATTTCTTGATTTATTTCATCGGCGACCATGGCAATGTTTGTTCCAGTTAATATTTTTCTCGATTTAGCCGTTAGATATGGTTCTGAAATTTCACTGTCAAAACTTTTTCTTTCAAAAATTACATCAAGTACATCCTCAACTGCATGTAACTTTGATAAAATCGTATGATATTGGACTATAAGTTTGATATTTTTATGAGCCGCAAGTTCTTTTGATATAACAGGTTGTAAAAGATGAAATAAATTTGTGGTGTTAAAATTTGCTAAAATATTTTGATCATCAATTTGTAACTATTATCGTAACCGGAAAATGTTGTAGCAATTTTTTCAGATTTGATAATGCTCTTTTTAGCAATATCTGCATATTTAACATGATATATAATAGTAATATTTTATATTTAATTGAATTTTTTTAATTAGAGACATGAAATATTTATAGTATAATGACAGAAATTTTGAGATATCTGAGATTGACGGCAGAAGAGCAAGAATTTTATCATGTACACCCAAAGTACAACTTATATGCAGCAAATATGTTAGGTTCTGTTATTAACATAGAATCTTAAAAATCTGCTGGCACACCAACGCCAGCTGGTGTATTAATTTCAGTTAAAGGCGATGAAACAGAAAGAATTGAAATGTTTAGAAAAGATTTTATTTATACTTTGTTTTGCGATGATATCCCAGAAGGACAGCGAGTATACAGAGTAAATAGCGCAGTTGCTGATGATAATATTGAAAATTTATCATTACAAAATGAATTTCAACTTCATCCAGTATTTGATCTATATGAAGCTAATGATAAGGGAATTATTAGACATATAAGAGCAAAAAAAGTTGTTGGAAATTTGGATAGAGATGGATATTTACTTATAAAAGTTAGAGGAATCAAAACTGATTTTGTTCATTATAAAGCCCATCGTTTTGTGTTTGAAACTTTTAATGACGCTATTTTAGGTAATTTGGTTATCGATCATATTAACAAAATTAAAACGAATAATCGTCTAGAAAATTTAGATTTAGTAACGCCAAAAGAAAACACAAGACGTGGAGCTTGTTCTGATGGTTCCAATTTTAAAAATCCGGCTAATCAAATAATTTCACTAAATTTAGAGACTGGAGAAAAAAAATGAGATTTAGATCAATTTATTCTGCAGCAAAACACTTTAAAATTAGTCCAGCTAGAATAAAAGAAGTAGCTGATGGTAAAAGAAAATAAGCAACGTCAATGTTGACATTTGATAGATTTAATTTTAAATTCGATAACTAATAATATTTTCTAGATCATTTCGAGTAAGACAATTATGACCAAATTCCATAATATCGTCGCGATTAAATCGTAATGTCATCATTTTATTTGTACCAAGTTTTATTTTTTCTGTTACTGTTAATAAAAATCTGTCAGATTCACCTAATGTTATAAGAACATCAACAAAATAAAAACTGTATCCCAACAAACAATTTCGAATTGCCTCAGCTAATTCTCTATAATTTAATATATTAACTCTTTGATGATATTTTATTTCTCCAAACATCTTTATTATTTATTAATTAGACAAAATATATATTATGATAATGAACTTGATTGAAAGATTAGCTGAACTATATTTGGGAGATTTTGTTTCAGTTTCAAATTTTACATTAGAAAATATTACTAATGATAGATTTGCTGGTTATGCTGAAAATGATATTTTGCATAACTATGACGACGAAGATGAAGATGATGTTGTTGTTAGTAAAAAAAAATTTAAGCAGACCAACAACTGGGCGATATGATGTTAAGTACCATATTGCTAAAAAAATAATAAAATTTAATTTTACTATCACAGAGCAGCAAATATTTTGGCAGCTTATAAAACCTTTTTTAAACGTAAAAATAACTGGACAACAAAGAAATATAAAATACGATATTATTTTTGTAAAAATATTTAATTTAATGCCAGTCGATGAAGCAAGAAAATTACATTTAATTTCTTTATGTAAACCAGTAAAATGTAAATCCGTGCTAATAAAATACCAAGAAATTTATAATAACATTATTCGATCATTATAGATTTAGTTGGTACCCAGCTATTAAATTTATCGCTATGCCCACGCCATTTAACTAAACTTTTGTTGCCGCGCTTTTTAATAACTTTTTCAATAACAAATATATCTTGTTCTGTTTTCTGAAGTTCTTGCTCGTAAAAACTGAAAGTTATAGGTTCACCTAATAAATCATTCAACGAGTGTGTAACTGGTATTGTTAAAAGTACTTTATCAACAACAAATACTTCTTCGCTCCCGTTATGAATATATCCTTTCTCAAATGTTTTTTTCGTCAGAGAAATTCAAACTTTATCACCAACTTTAAATTTATGTCTGCGGTACATATTTTCGTTTGCTAATATTGGATTTGCAATCGCGTCGTTTGGCGACATTTTTAGTGATCTGTGTTTCGTGTTATTATACTCGTCAACAATTTTTTGTAATTTGTCAATATATTTTTACTCGTATTTTTAGCTGTTAAATATTTGTGGATGTTTTCGTTGAGCGTGCGATTAAATCTTTCAACGGTGACGCTTTTTCCCTCATTTCCTGTAACATATTTTTTAATGTTATTTTGCTCTAAAAACTGTTCAAATTTTTTGTTAAAAAATTCTGCTTCATGATCAGTCCAGATTTTATTTGGCTTTCTTTCTATGTTGACAATAATTTGTTTTAATGCATCAGTCATCGATGTCCCTGTTTTATCCGAAACGGGTATACTAAACGCGTATTTACTAAAAACATCTACAACATTAAAAAGATATCTCTTGTTATCGTTAAACTGAGCAAAATTTGAGACATCAACTAAATCTATCGCCCAGATGTCATCGACGGCATTTGCGACAACTTTACGTCGCGGAAACGTTTTCTTTTTAGGTTTGTGTAGCTCTGAGGCAAGATCATCATATAATTCGTTTTTACCGAGACCTAATTTATATTTTGCTCCAATTATTCCCTGAACCAGCCTTCGGTCAACACGTTCTCGCATATTTACAGGTTTCATATCACGAAGTTCGTCTAACATTACTTTATCGCAGCTGTGTTTATTTTGTTCGTTGTCTGGAAGTTCAATATCTCTGTAGCAGATATCATGGCGCATCGCTATTGCATCAACTTGATTGTAAGGCTCTTGTCCTGGCAGCGGATTATCGATTTTGTCAAGTTGTTTATCAAGAGGATTATAAGGTCCAGTATATTTATGGCCTGGCAATGTCCAACCGCCTTTTGGTTTTGGCAATTTTCCAATTAATTTATGTATATCTATACCAAAACCAATTATTTCTCTGTTGTTTTCTGACAATATGTAACAATTTTATTTTGCTCCAGACATAAATCTCTATCACAATCGCAATCGCATGTCATTATTTATTAATCATTTACTAAAATAATCTTGTCAGGGCAACCAGCTCCGGACAACTTTGTTGTTGGCGATAATTTCTTTAAAAATATACTTTTTCTTTTTCCACAGATTGCACAAATACTTTTAAGCATTATTCTATTATTTTTTGTTTTTTCTGTTTTTTCATCTTTATTTTCTGTTTTAGTTTTACACTTAAGACAATATGTTGACATTATATATCAGTGAGTTTAGATAAAATTTAAACTTTGTAAAAGTTCATTGCAATGTCATCATTAGCGTGAGAAGGTTGTTTGTCAAATTGCAAAATAAACTTTAAAAAATCTGGATTTTTGGTCATCTGTTTAATGAACATTACGCAATAGTATCCACAAGCAGAAGTTCCAGCTGGTTGAATTTGATTAGACGAATAATTTATTATTTTTTTTACTCATATATTTTTTTACTGCATCACCTGGTGGAATTCCGAACGAGTCAAAATAATTGTTATCAAAAACAGCTACCCAAAGTGTGCCAGATCTGTCATTGAAATCTTGTATATTTATAACGTACGAACCTAGCGTCTCTGGAATCGTCATAAGTTCATCTTTAGAATAAACTCCACTAAAATTTTTTACTTTTTTTAATTTATCAAGTATATGAAAGTTACTTAACGCGGGCGACTTTGTCGGCTGAAATTTCATGTCCTTGTTCCTGGCAACATTAGTCCTCGTCCTATTCCTAACAGATTTGGCAATAGACTTCCCGCTAATCCTACTAGTAATGGAGCTATTGGAATAAATCCACCTTTTCGCCTTGGTCGTGTCTTTTTTTTCGTCGTTGTCTTTCTTTTTACTGTTTTTCGTCTGGGCATTATATTTATCTTTAGACAAAAATTTTCTTTATTCCATGACCTTCAACTGCCTTTTTCGTTGCGCCAGATATTGCTCCAGACGCTGCTGCTAATCTTAATGTACCTAACACTGGAAAAATTTTAGGTATTAATGTTCTGGCCATTACAGATAGTGCCGGACCGAAGAAACCACCTTGTTTTACCATCGCAGTTATTTGTGCAGCACTTAAATTTAAAACAAAAGGTTTTTTGCGATCGTATTTATTTATTTGTTTTTTGGTTAACATTAATTTTGTAAAAGTACCTAAAACACCTGTTTTAGGGTTGACCTTTAATGAAACCTGCCTCTTCTTTGCAACACCAGCTGCTAATTTTTTAACTTGACCATCAGTCAAATATATTTCTTTTATAATATATTTTGTCATCTTGTTATTAAAGTTACAGATTAAACTTAAAGTTTTTCAAACTTGTACCGACATTTTACCTTCGATAAAGTCAATTGTAACAGATCTATCGCTGATCACTAACGCGTACACGTACAACTGCGCTGCTGGAACTGCTCCTAATGTCCATGTAATTTCAATATCAGCAGTTGAAATTACATCTCTTTCATTTTGTTTACTAACATCAAAATAAAATATCGGATAAAGTGTACGAAATTCCTCTACTGATATCTGAGATCCGTCTCCAACATCTTGATATTTTTGCAATGCGCCGAGCAGGTACATGTAAGGTCGAGTAATATTTTTATTCGCGTCATCTGCAAAATTACATTCTATCGCCCGCTCCGGATATTGCTTTGAATTTATTCTAGCATATATTCGTCTAACATCAGCATTATCAAATATTGCATTATTTTGTTGTTGGTTACCACGTCGCGCTTGCCGCTGAAATACAACAAATAATTGCCGTGGCTTTTGTTCAGTTGACGTTGTTGTGACTCGCCATGTGTAGTCTGTGGTATTTGGAACTGCTGTTTGATATATTTTATGTTGCGGAAAAAGAATTTTCTTTGTGCGGTTTTTAAGAATATCATCTAATTCGAGCGATTTTGAAACTGTCGATGTTATTCGTGGCATCCACAGCGCAAGTTTGATATGACAAATTGTAAATCATTTCCGCCATATCGAAATAAACAATCATTTTGTTCTGATCGATCTAAAATAAGCGTATGTTTAACTCCACGAAATACTTTATTGTAATCGCGACTAAAACCAAATATTGTACTTAACGGCAGCATCATTGTGATTTGATGTGATACTGCTGTAAGTGCCTTTCTCTTAGCATAACCATCATTGTAACGTATATTTCTTTTGATGTTAGGAATTAACTTATTAACACGAGTTAACATTTCCGTGCCGGTTGCTGCCGCACCTGGTGGTGTTATACCAAGATTATTACAAGCTGCAGTAAGTAAGACTCTTGTAGCTTCTGCATTACCATCTGCAGCTGGTGGATCTATATTAAAATTGTTAGCATTAGTGATAAGAAAATTTCTTACAGTTGCAGTATCTGCATCGGCATTAGCCCCGGGAACTAAAATAGCTACTCCTCCTGAAAAAAATTCAGCTGATGCAACAACACCCGACGAACCAATTCCAGTATCTTTAAACCACATCATATTAATTGCAGTTGATCTGGAGTAATCATCGGAAAACGAAATAATATTTAAGATTGTACTTGCAACTTGTAAGGGACTTGAAATATCTTCAACAGTTTGATTGGTCAGCTGATATCAAGCACTTTTAAATAAACATCAACCGTCATTTATAAGAGCTACTTCTGTTCCAGCGTCAACTGCGACAGGTGGAACAGAAACTGTCATAATCTGACCACGAACTTCTAACATTGCTTTATGAGGCAGTAGAAATACATCATCGTCTCTAGTATTAAATGTTCTAACGCCAGCCTTATTAGGTTCGTTAGAATTTTCATTGAGATATTCACCATATTCAAATTCTGTTACCGTGTCGTCTGCGTCATAAATTTCTGCTAAATCGAGATAATTTTTAACAGACATTTTTTTATTTATTAGGTTATACAAAATTATTGTGGTGTTGTTACTTTAGATATTAATTTTTTATAATTTGTTCTCCTTTCGGTGATAAAAGTTTTTTTGTTGTTGTTATCATTGCGCGTTGAGTTTCTTTTGTTGGTGCGATTTCTGAAATAGCTGTTTGATTGTCGGTACACCATTTTTTATTTTATCAGCTATTTTTTGTCCAACAGCAGTTCCAGCAGCAGATGCAGCTCCAGTTGCAAAAGCTTTTGATGCGTCTAGTGCATTGGTGCAACTTTATGAGCTATTCCTGGATCATTTTCTATAATTTTAGCAAATATATTTCCCAAAAATCCTCCTACTATTTTTCTTCGATAAACTTTTTTCTGTTTCATTATATCTGAGGTTGTATAATTTTATTACCAAATCTTTCGCATTACTAAAAATCTTTTAGCTTTTCTTATAAAATATGTTTACTATTGTTCGCGTAAGTGTAAATAATAAGTAACAATTTCATTGTTAAAATCCAGTTGTCTTCCAGATTGATCTGTCAATTGCATATTTACTTCTGTTATTTGATTTTCAACATTTAGCGGATAATAAATAATATGACGTGGACTAATTTGCATGAGAGAACCTGGTGGAACGTCTGGTGAAAAACTGTATATTGTTTGTTCTTTACTACCCTTAGCTGAGTAAGAACCAGATGCAATAGAGCAATTTATTAATATTGAGTTTACATTAGTTATATTTACTGGCATTTCACCGTCATATGTAAATTTTTTACTAGGAATAATAGCAACATAAATGTCATGGAAAAATCCTATCAGTGGTGCAATACTCGTTGGCGAGGTGAAAGAGACAGACATATGTCCTATTGTTATTCTGGCGCGTAACGTATTATAATTTGGTGTAAGCTCAAAATCGTCTGCAACTCCTCCACTTTTTGATATTAATTCACGTATCGTCTTACTTAAATCAGTTACGTTGTAGGCTCCTTGTGGAATTTTAAAATCTTTATATTTAGGTGATGCTTCTCCTGGAATATGATAAATAGTAAATTAAAATTATCATTTATTCCTGTTTTTACATTAGCCATAGAATTCCAACACGTACAGGAAATTAGTCCAATTTCATATTGTTTTTCACGATCTAGTTCTATTGGCGGAATATACTTTACTGAAAAATTTGCGCTATTTTTATCAGATTGACCAGAGTCTAATAATAATGTTGCTGACATTTTTTTTTATATAAAATTGTTATATGAAATCATTACACAAATTTTTAAAATTAAATCTCGATGTAAAGTTTCGTATTCGTCAGATGTTAATAAATTTTCCGATCCCAAATTATCAATTATGTCAATAATTTCATTGTCAATTTCAGCACCAACATTTCCAGCTTTATTTGATGATGTCAACAACATTAATCTGCCAATCATTTCAGTAACTGATGAAAATATTCTAACTCCAGTTCCTGTTTTTTCCTTTCCATATTTTTTTACACGACTTTTATCAGATACAAAAAAATTCCTTTTAAAATCCCACCCCTTACCAAAATCTTCTTTTTTCTACTGTCTTGTGCTATTTTTCCAACTACTGCAGCAATAATACCATCTTTCATTCTATCATAAAGTGGAAGCATATTTTCCTCTTCTATGGTTGTGTTTAACTCATTTTTAGCAGCAGCACCGTCTCTCATCACTTCATTTAAATTATCAATAAGTTTGTCAAATTCAGCATCATTCCATTTATTTATATTATCAAGATTTTTTATATTATTTTTATCTAAAAATGTATCGCATTCATAATCTCTTATATTATCATTTGCTTGTTTTATATACCATCGTCTTTGATTTTCAACTCCCATAAACTTTACCGTAAACTTTCCGACTCTTTCGTGCTCCTTTTCAATATCTTCTAATTTTTCTGATAAATTTTTTAGAATATCTTTAATCTCCCTTGTGGTTAAACCTGCTAGTCTTTGTTCAAATTCTAGTGAATTATTAATTAGCCGATCTAGTGCAGCTTTTCTTGCAGCAGGATCAGCTATATTTGCTACAAGTGCCTCAGCTAATCTTCTTTTTTGTTCTTCAGATATTTCAATAATTTTTCCAACAGCCGCTTCTTGATGTTCTTCAACTAATCCGAGTAAACCTTTTTCTTGTAATTTTTTAAGTTCTTCTTCTGACAGTGGGCCAGTTTCAGGTTGTTTTCCAAGTAAAGCCTCAGTAACTGGTTTGAGAATTGTTGCTGCTGTTTCTGCTGCAGCCACTTGACCACGTCGTGCTTGTTGGATCATCTGCCTAAGTTCAGCTTTAGATTTAACAAGTTATTTTAGATTTTCTATACGTTTTCTGTACTATGCTTGTCGTTCCATTAATTATATACTATTTTCTATAAAAATTATTGTAGATATTTTTCAATGCAGCATCGAAACGTTTTACTCGTATCATTTGTTAATTTATCAAACAAAAAAAAGTCATATTTATTTGCCGTTGCTTGATGATATAATTCAATAAATTTATCTTTTGGTACATCACCACATTGCTCGTTCGCGATATTTCTAACGTCAACATTGTCAAGTCCTGGAAATAATATAAAACAACCAGTATTTCGCCTAATAAATCTGTCAACATTATAAAAACCCTGAGGGAGATAAATAGAATTACATTTTTTATTACGTGATAATGAAAAAATGATCTTATTTTATTCATTTCCTCGTTGTTTAGCGGAATATCATCAAAAACAACTATCTTGTGTTCGGACGAATCAAGTTGATTAACTGGAATAAATTCTTCTGGTTGTTTGATAATAATAAAAAAATCTCCACCAGCCTCAAGATCATCACGAAGTTTGTCATTATAATTGTTAAGTAGCTCGTACTTATCTTGTTGTGGATTAATTGTGTAAATATAAACGCGATCGTAGTTAAAATTATCTCCTAGAAGTAAATTCATAAGCAAGTTTGTTTCCCCAGATCCAGTTCTTCCAACGATAAGATAATGACAATCTGGAAGTTCGTTTTCATGTTTATGTTTCACCAACCGCTCTGTATCAAAATTTAATATCGACGATTTTGCCATTATTGTTATAAAATTTTATGTTATTTAAAAAAAATTGTCAGATGATAAACAAATAATGGCTATTATACAAAATTTGGAACATTAGTAGGAGATTCATCAGCTGTAAGTACTACAATAACAGACGGTAAGGTTGATTTATCAGGTTACCTGAAAAAAATTGGTGATACGATGACAGGAAACCTATCTATGTCAAATCAACGAGTACTAGGTTTAGAAACAGAGTATCCGCCACTGAGAGTTGACCTTACACAAGCTGTTAGTTATGCACAACTTAAATCAGTTGACGACAACAAGTTAGACAACGCCGGCGGAACTTTAAGCGGCAACTTAGATATGTCAGAAAAAAAAATAATAAATTTAGAGACCAGGTATCCACCAGCAAACTTAAATTATACACAAGCGGTAAGTTATACACAGTTGAGGTATGTGGATGATAACAAACTTGATAAAATCGGTGGAACAGTTATAGGTAATATCAACATGTCAGGAAAATTTTTTTATAAATTTAGAGACTGCATATCCGCCAGAAAACTTAAATCAAACACAAGCTGTAAGTTATGCACAACTAAAATCTGTTGACGATAATAAACTTAACAAAGCCGGCTATACAACGACAGGTAACCTGTCTATGTCAAATTCAAAAATAACTGGATTACCGACAACCTCACCCCCAGCTAATGATGCTGATGCTATTAGTTATGCTCAGTTAAAAGAAGAACTTACCCCATATTTTAAAAAATCTGGTGGACCAATGTCAGGTAACATAAATATGAGAGCCAACAAGATAATGACTACTTACGTTCCAGTTAACCCTAACGATCTGACAAATAAAGTGTACGTTGACAGTCTGTCTAGTGGTACAAAACGAACTAAAAACAATGTTGGGTATATTCCAACACTTTATAAGGCAACTGATAATCGAGTTGGGTTTGAGGTAAGCGCATCAGCATATTATCATGAAAATTATCCTTATTACGTTTTCTCTGATAGACAAGAATGGACGACAAACGGAGAAGTTGAAAATTTTTGGATCAAAATTAAATGTCCTACTGCAGTTGCTATTTGGCAATTTCATTTGCGAGGCCGATTAAACTCTAATGTTGGTCGAATTTATGACTGGAAATTGGAAGGATCAAATGATGATATCGACTGGACAACATTGTATAGCACAACAGACACTTACATTTCAACAACACAATATTTTACAATCTCGACAGAAAACACTGTTAACAAGTACTTATATTTTCGAGTTAATGTTTTAGCTGCTGAACATCCATTTCCAGGACTGACAGCATTTCAAATATACACACTCGGCGAACAAATTTAATTTAATGCTATAAATTAATGGCAGAACCATCAATTTTAACCATTGCAAGAGAATTTTATGATAATATATTTAACCTAAAATAGATGTTGGAGCTGTTAATGTAGCAGCAGAAACAATCCAAAATATGAAATATACTGGCATCAGTTTATTAAACAGACTAGTATCGCCAGATCATGTTTATAATTTTGTTCGCGTTATGCATATGCGAGGACCACAACTGAAAAAAGCAATAGAAAACTTTGATATTATTAGCAGATACTGTCATCCTGATGATTGTCTAGAAGAACAAAAACAAGTTGATATTATATTTAAAAAAATATTACTCGAGCTTGATTGGTATAACATAGATTTAATAATAAAATCAGACTTAATAAAAGCACGAGTTTATAGTGGAAGAACACTAGAAGAAAGACGAATAAACGAAAATCATACTCGTCTTGACAAACTAGCGGAAACTAAGAAAATAAGAATAAAAAGAAACAAAAATGTATATGATAGTTTTTCAAAACGACATATTTTTAAACATCTCGGTATGTACTACAATGACAAAGAAACCTTGGTTAAAATCGTTACTATGACGTCAGACACAGAGTTAATTATTAAAGTGTACGAAAACGCAATTTTGCCAATGATACGTAAAAAAGACCCAGAATTTGATCCGATTATTGTTAACAAGTCTCTAAAGATAATCAAAACTTTAGACGATGAAATTAGTAATTTTAGTCATGATGAAGGAGAAAAGTTTTTTGAAGTAGTCGATCAAACAAAGTTGGAAGTAAAGTCTGATTCCTATTATGATATAAGTGAAGAAGATGATATTCCATTCCCATCAATCCAGTACTCTAGACAATTGTCACTACGAAATTATTACAACGAAATTAAAACAATACTCACAAAACCATATCAAAAATTAATGCTAAAAGTAGCTTCTGCTGTTGGTCTTTTACAATTGAACTAGATAAGCTTAAAAAATTGATGCTATCAAATTTCGTAGTCGCATATACAATTATCAGACAACATCTTGTTCTCAAAAATTTCAAGTTAGATCAGTTGAGCTTAGTATTAGGGTATATTGATGAAACAGAAATTTTTTGATGATTTGGTGAATAAAACAGATTTGTACGAGAGTGAAGTAGGAAATAGTTTTGATTCTTACGCTTGGTTAAAGAAACAATATGTGCTAACAGATGAACGATATAAGAATACTTCGTCAGATGTTTATGATAAATGCAGAGAGTTTATAGCTGATCCTAATAATAATAAATTTCGTGAGTTTCTTGATTCAATTGCTGGTGCCAGAACTTTTGTTTTTGTGTAAAAAAAATTGTATAATGAAAACACATATCATCGATTTCAATCACATATCAGAAGAAATTCCAAAACAAGATGTTGAAGCATTAGTACAATATTATAAATTTTATCACAAAAACCTCTGGTGTGTAAAAGAATGTTATAAATACTACCGTAGAATACTTCGATTAATATTATATTTGCCATTGTTAATGACCAGCTCTGGAATAATCTCAAGCGGAGCATTATTAAATCCGTTTTTGTTAATAATATCTGGTGTCGGTGTCTCTTTTTCAACACTTGTAAAAAAAATTGAACCTGAACTTGAAACAAAAAAAAAATTCTTGTAAAACAGCAAGTATAACTTACAAAAAATTACTTGATCAAATACGATCTTATTTGCGAGGTGTAAAATATGATATAGACGATTTAATACGTGAGTTTCGTATTATTGACAGTATGTTAACGGATATCCTACCAATGAGAGTCAGCAGGTATGAAAAAGATTATCAAAAAAAGTATAGTGATGGTAGGGTATAAAATAAAATAATCTCAAACAATGTTTTCACTTACCTGTTCATCTTTTTTTTCACGATAGAAGACTTAAAATGTTTGATCTATGGAAACAGATAAAAGTGTCTCAAATACCCATTCATATACTACTTCCCATTCTGTGAAAATATTTAAAAAAATGTTTTCAAAATCGTGTACGAGCAAATGATAAAATGCTTTGGTTTTCTATGATATATGATGAAAAATAAATTGCAGTATATTCGTTTGATATCCGATCATGTGAATAGTCTTTGATAGGCATAGACAGAACACTGTTTCCTTTGTTAGCCCTGAGCCGAGATACTAAGAAAGCTTTGCGAAGTCATTGCCACTTGAATATTCCTTATTGCTATAAATTGTACAGATTTGGTTTCCTTGGAGATTAAATACATAAATTCTCTTGCAAAATGATCACAAAGGAAAATTCTGACTGCCGTCATAGTACCCACACGAAATTTCCATAATAACTAGATTATGTGATCATTCTGAAACTTTGTAGGTTAAAGATAGGGAATTTCCAATGGCTTTTCCTAAAATAACGCCGAAATCAGGTTAAAGATAGGTAATTTTCAATGGATTTTCCTAAAATAACGCCTACTTCAGAATGTTATGGAATCAAGGTTAAAGATAGGTAATTTCCAATATATTTTTCCAGAATAACGATATAAAAGGCAGTTAGAATTTTCTTCGTGGCCATTTCTGCTAGAGAATTTACACGTGAACAGGTAAGTGAAAATATTTTTCTAACATATTTTTGACAAAATGTTACTATAGATTGAAGCTGAATTAAATCTTTTAAAAAATCTGTTTGTTAAATCAAATCCGACGCTACAAATTGGCTCTTTGTAATAGGACATTTTATATAATATTTTATTGTGCTTTGTAGGTTATGATATCCTGCATTAACATGTGCTTGGGAGGTGGGTGTGTGTTTTGAGACAGCATCCTGTTTTTTGAGGGAGAGGGGGTCTCTGAGGTGATGAAAAAATGTCAGAATATATTTATTTTAGAGGTAGGTGGGTGTTTTGAGACAGTATCCTCTTTGGGTTTCAAAATTTCATGATTTTCTGACATACAAATTTGGAGAAGGGTGGTTTTTTGAGGTAGAAGGGGTGTCTGAGGTGATGAAAAAATGTCAGAATATATTTATTTTAGAGGGGGGTAAGGGTTTCTGACCTAAAACCCTCTTTGATTTTAAAACCTCAAATACCTATACTACTACTACTAGACCATTAAAGTTTTTTATGCAACAATAATGATCTTTATAAAACAATAAATTTATTGTTGATTGACTAGCATTTTCTGAAATATATCTAGGATAAACATTTTTTTTTTCGTCCAGTCCAAATATATTAATAGAAATATTATTTTGTTCTTCAAATTTTGATATTTGATTTTCAGCTACTGGAAAATTTATTGCGTTAAAATTAAGTTGATTAGAATATGGTATGTATTTTTCAACTCTATCAGAGTGTTCATCTTGTGGGTGCATTGCAGATAAAAGTGCCCATTTGAAACATTTGTATCAACATTTTTTACATTAATACAACATTTTTTATTTTATATTTTTTTTAGGTAGATCGACATATAAACTACCTCGTAACACATCATATTTTGCAGTATGTATTAAAATCTCTTTAATCATCTCACATCTCCAACCTGAACCTGATGAAATATATTCTTCTATTTTCTTATTTATTTCTTGATGTATTACATCAGTAAGTAAACAAATCTATGTCCCAGCTAACATTTTACAAGGTTTAGCTGCTAAATAAGGGTCAGCAAAATCAGTATTAAATTTTTCAGTTTCAAAAATAAAATCGAGTAAATCCAACTCATATTCTGGAACAGTACTTATTTTAGAAAATATAACATGATATTGTACAATTAATTTAATACTTGTGTGTAGTTTAAGTTGGTATAATATTATTGGTTGTAATAAATTAAGTAATTTTGTCGAGCTAAAATTTGTAAGCATATTTTGGTCATCAAATTTATAGCTATTGTCATATCCTGCAAATGCTGTGGATATTTTCTCTACCTTTATTTTGCCAAGGAGAGATTTCTCAGCAATATCCTTTAATTTTAACATTATATTATATAGTATTTTATATCTTTAAATAGAACATTCTTCAATTGAATTTTGTCTAAATCTTATAAATAAGACCCCAGTAGTAGGTATTTATGGGGTTTCTGGATCAGAAATCCCACCCTCAAACAAACTTAAATTGTCATTAAGTTTATGACCAAATATCTTACATAGTTGATGGGCCAAAAAATGTGATGAAAAAAAAAAAGTAATTTGTATTTGTTTGGAGGTGGGGGGGGTCTCTGGTCAAGAAACCTCGTTTTCGCCTACTACTTAAACTCTCCGCGAAGATCTGCACTTTCGAAGCGATGCACCATCCCCCCCCCTCCTCCTTAATAATACTACAATACACCAAGAGTGGTCTACTTATTTTAATAGGTTTGCAATTTAGACTCGAATCTTTTCAAACATCAGGTTCAGACTTTAGTGGAGCAAGGTTTAATTTCAAACAGTCTAACGTTTATACCGACTCCAGAAGATAAAGATAGTCCGGAAGAGGATACAAAGGTTTTGAAAACCGTTTGTGGTAAACATTTATTTCAACATTTTGGCAATTCAAAATAGAAATTGGCAGCCTCGCGAATCTAATTTAAAACAAAAACAAAAACAAAAACAAAACAATAACAAAAGCATTACAAACCCCCAACCCCAACTCCCCATCCAGTTGGTAGCCTGCTTATGCACCAGAGGACTACAGAGTTACATTTCTGATATATAAAATTATGGCTGACGTTTCTATTATTAATTTAAACTTTTTGAAATCAGAACTTAGTGAATTTCAACATTTATCCACAAACATATTCTTTTTTAATAAAGACGGCACAAAGGGAAATATTGTCGTTTTTATGGACCTAGTTCGGTGTCTATTGGAAATGATGTGACAATAGACAAGTGTCAGGCCATTTCAAAACCAGTTTATCATGATTCAGCACTGGAACTCAGACGTTGACTTACGTTAAGGTGGTTTATTGGACAAATGGAAATTTGATTACTTCATTCCGAATAATTCAAGATCAATGCATTGTGTCCTCTCTCAAAAATTCAGAAATATGTGGGAAAGTGGACTATGCAGTGGATAGTTCCATCATCTAGGTCCATTGTTCGAATGAGACTGAGCATGCTATTGAATGAATGGATTTGTATTTAAACCCTTTAGGTTGGAAACAATTTTGATAAGGTACATATAGTTTTCTAGAAAACGGAGTAAAATTAAAACTCCTGAAAATTATTTTCTGGTTACATCATGTATTAAAAGTTTTTATTCGGACATGGACATTTTATGACTTGAAGAAAGTTGGTCCTTGAAGATCTAGATGCATATCGACCGGATGACGAAATTATAAATTTACTGAAAATTGATTTTGAAAAGAACGATTTTATGTGTTATGTATAAATGTGGCTGTATCTCCAAAAAGCGGTATATTTATGGGATAACATTTATCTACCTGAATGGGAGAATGAAATATATCTCGACGTCCTAAAGCTACAATAGTTCTATGTCATGTTTATTGATGATATGTTTTTTCCTTTGGGGCCACTAGGAATAAGATAACCACCATTCATCAAATAAAATCAGAACTAAAGTTATTAAGAAAAGTGTTTTCTTCTTCTCGAGAACAATATACAAGGGAAATAACTTTGCGAAGGGAGATAATGTGGATAGATAATGTGGATAATAAGGTTTATTTTGTGTAAAGGAAACTAACAGTTGTCAGTTTAGCTACGTACAAATAGATTTCATCCACGGCATACGTTCAGGAGGATTAATAAATCACAAACACTGACATTCCGGTGGATTTACAACAATGAAATAGACTTCATGACGTTTGTTCACTGCTCTTTACATGCCTTCGAAAGAGGTTACAACAACAGGGAACTTAGGAAAATGAAATCTGAGGCATTAAAACGAATAAATATTAGCAAGAAAGCTTACACAGTCTCTCTCAGTGTTCAGTTCAAAAGACGTTCTGACTCTGCATGAAAAGTGTGTTAGGGATGCTTTTGTGATCTGCAGCAAAAACTCTCCTGAAGTGTTTGGAGCATGCGCTTTGGTTACAGCTTAGAAACGAAATAAAAACATATGTGAATTTTTAGTACGATCCAAACTTCCTAATGTCGAGAAAACTGGTTGTTTCAAGTGTGAATTTAGCTAGTGTAAACGGGGTGATTTTCTAATTTATTCTGACATAGGAAAGTTATTGAAAGCAGGTAGAAATTTTAAAATTCAACAAAAAATATAATGTGATAGGCAATCAATAATATATGTGGTGTATTGCTAAAACCGTAAGATGCAGTATGAATGGGAAACCGAAAGATATTAACGAATTACCGATGGCCATTTTTTTTTCTTCAGAAACGGCTTCAAAACAAATTAAATAATTTTCTAAAAACTTTAGTATACACTGTGGTAAAGATGATTTGAGAGAAATTAAAATTGAACAAAAGATATGCTCGTCAAAGGCAAATAGAAGAAAAAGATAACGATTCTGAATTAAATGTTTAGGGTCTGAAATTAATTTTGAAATTCCACCAGATGGTGCAATCTCATTGGTATTCCTGTGAATTGTTGCTGTATTATGTTTGTTTTATTTCTTGTTTTTAAACCCTAATTGTTTTTTCTTTCTTTACTAAACATAGTGCGGGATCATTGAGATATATAAATTTAGTCGCATCTATCCATCCATCCATCCTTCCATCCATCCATCCATCCATCCAACCATCCATCCATCCATCCATCCATCCATCCTTCCATCCATCCATCCATCCATCCATCCATCCATCCATCTATCTATCTATCTATCTATCTATCTATCTATCTATCTATCTATCTATCTATCTATCTATGTGATTCATTTATCTTACTGATTTTAAAATTAAGCTTAAAGATAAATAGACAAAACTACATATGTGCTTTGTTCCGAGTGGACGGAAAGAACGAGTTTGATGCAGCTTTGGAATATGTCGAGGTCATTAAGCCGAGACGTATGTTCTTAACGCTGTATCAAATGAGTTCTTAACCCCCGACTCGGAACAAAGCACTATTATGGTTTTATTTTTATTCCATATTCCCGTTTTATTCACACATTCATTACAATTTTTGTAGTGTATACTTAAAAAATGAATTAGGCATTTAGCATTTTATGAAAGAAATTGTACAAAAATCCCTATATGATGTAGGTAACCGGGCTAGGCCTAGATATATACTGTGCAGTTGTTTAATTTGTCTGTGTCGGTTATATGATGATTTACGCTTCAACTTTGTTTCAAAATTGTGTATGGAACATATGAATGGATTTAAACTGCAGTCACAGGTATGTGGATTTTTCCTCCCTTCCATAATAAATCACAGATTGTGAACGAATAAGTAACCCTTTTTCATGCACCCTACTTACTCAGTACGAAGATTCTAATTCCACGCAAATTTTAGGGCAAATTACATAGAATAACAGTAATGAACTACATTCAATTTTGATGAGAAAGCTCATTAATTTGCAGTGCTTTCAAACTGTCTATTTCTATGTTTTCATTACAAGAGATTATTGATCAGTTGAGCGTTATGGTAATACGTTAAGTATGCGTTTTAACAAAACGAAGATTCAGTCTCTTTCCAACATGCAGACTAGAATTTTAATAGACATTTTGGTATTTGTTAACAATAAAATTCTAAACAACATAGTTTGGTTTGTTCTCTTATTTTGCTAACTGAGCAGTCGCAAACAGTTAAAATGTAAACAAACACACATTTCCCTGCTTGTGCTCCAGAGATGAAAAGTCTCAACAACATTGTAACTAGATGTAATTCTTCTAAATCTGTGCCATTTTCAAAACAAGCTGCTGCTATCCGGTATGCGTCTACCTTTATGTTGCAAACGTTCGTCGGTTTTACCCTCAGATGTTCTAAATGAACTTGATTCCTCGGAAATATTAATAGACAAATTGAAAGTTCCTCCACTTAAATTTACTCCTTAAAAATATTAAATAGAAACAAATTCCATAGACCATATTTTAGGAATTTTTGATGATTTACGTAGTGGAATGTCTCTTCCCTGTGTCATTAGTGCTACAGCTGGGAACGAAATCAACGGGTGCAGGGTTCAAAAGTTTATGTCCTCCAATTTCGTCAACCATTTTGTTTGAGGTCGTTGCGCCCGGAATTCATCGCTTTGTGGCAATTAGCAAACTCATTTGAAGATCAAATGATGGAGCCGTAGTTACAATCCTTTAATTATCTGTCTATAGCTCTCTTGTTAGTATTAAGAGTATCTGGTTCTAGGTACAAAGTCTCCAGGGTAGGACCAATTTAAGTGACTAATTAAACAGGGGGAAAGTTAACATGCCTTGAATCATGACATGACTCCCTGAGTCTTTCTTATTTTGTCTGTATTCTTTATACTTTCCTTTAAAGATTTCAGCTGCAATGTACTCTCTCTTCTAGTCGCGACTTAACGGTACTTCCTAATTATCCTCAGCGGAAGAAGCAGCCATTTTCACCCTATAAGACAGCATTTTAAAAATTACAAACGTGTGTAGATATTTTTGAATATTTTAAATGATTGACGATATTTAGAAGTGAACTATTATTGAATTTTCACGTTGTAAGATTAGTTCCAGGTTCAGTGAAGATCTGCATGGAATGTCAAATCAGCCATATAAGATTAAATGGGTACATAATAAATGATAAGATGTTGAACCGTTTGTATCAATAAAATTTGTAGCATCTCTCTCTCTCTCTCTCTCTCTCTCTCTCTCTCTCTCTCGTTGATGTGAAGGAAAACTTTTTTGACACAGATATTAAAGGTTGAAACAAATTTGCATTTTCTTTGAATGGAAAAAAATTAAAGAAAATCTTCTTTAATATTTTGGAACTTTAGTAGGGTTTTCTTGCAAAGATATTCGGCATTTCTAGCAAATAATAAATGGGACTGAACAACTTTGGGATTCATCACACAGGTCTTGCATTAGTTATCTCCCATTTTGTCTCTGGTGACGTTTAATTCGAATTACATAATCGGTCTGACAGTTACAGAGTTTTATCCATGTTATCATAGTAAACGTTCATTTCAGCAGGGATGTAAGAATACAAAGAACATATGAAACTGTACCAAGCTGCCTTATTAACATCCAAAATTCATTTATAAAACGAGCCCGTCTTCCCATTCACTCGAAAATGAAGAAACGAGATTTTAACGTACATATGCAATATACTTCAAAGAATATAATTTACAAGAATAAGTTTTTGTGTCTTTGCAAACTGTTAAATAAGTATAACAGCATTTAATGTCGGGCTAACATTAACAATCGTAGTTTCCACGATTATTGGATGTACTAGCTGGATGTAAAACCCACCTAATTCGACCTCAAGAATTGACTTAAGGACTTAATCATGTTTACTTCCATAATTATTGTCAGCATGTTTTGCTTTTATAATTGCATGGTGTTTGTTTTGGTAATATTTTCCTATACGTTTTTTTTTGCGTTGTCTTGTATTGTAAAGCGCTTAGACCTTCTAAGTCCACATTATTGTTATTATTTTTTTGTTGTTTTTATTATTATTATTATTATTATTATTATTATTATTATTATTATTATTATTATTAGTAGTAGTAGTAGTAGTAGTAGTAGTAGCAGTAGTAGCAGTAGTAGCAGTTGTTGTAGTAGTTATTGTTACAATGTTTCTTGAAGCCTAGTTAAGAATTTAACTGGTAGTGATAAAATGAAAGTAAACTTCATTTATAAATATATATTTTTATATCTTTCCGGAGCAGTTACTTAACAAAAGCAGCAAACGTTTCAAATTTGTGACGCGCAAAAATGATTCTTCTTCGTCCAATGGCCAAAAAAGAAATGCCGCAAGAAAGAGGCCCACTTGCATGAACGCCTACTCATCAGGATAAAATGTTAATATTGATAAATACATTAGGCTATTCAATACAAAAAATCCGTCTTTTAATATAATTGAATCAGGCTGCTCAGCGTTAATACACCCGCCTATTTAATGAGAAAGATTTAAACGTTTTAAGTGAATTGGCTTCACATATATCAAAAAACAATATAGTCTTTGGCGAGAAGACAAAAGGAAACATTTTTTAAAAGAAGAATTTTCGACATTACAAAGCAGCCTTACCTAAGCAGCTACTAGTAATGTAATGTAATGATAGAGTATTTTGGTCTCTTAAGTGGAAATGGCTACTGTAGAGAGGTAGATTTGGAGGTAACCGATATGAGAGCTTGGACTGTATTGATTCAGTGGACATAATTATCAATTTTCAGTGATGCTTGAAGCATCCTGGACAAAACCCGAATTATCTCGTGTTAGTGAGGGTTTGGAAAATTCTAACGTACACTACCCTCTCTTGTACCAATTGGAACTTCGTTGCTTACTTTGTTTCCATTGTTTTACTATTTAAGATAGAGGTGTCTATTTTCATTTTCAACATTCTTAATGAATTTTAAACTTCTTGCAAGTTTAATTCTCAGCTGTACACCAAGTTGCAACATTGCCATATTTTCAATATAGCGATATCACGAGGATGATGACCACAGCAGCCAATCAACGAATAGATATGAAAAATATCCCTCCAATCACAGTCGCATAATGCGACCAAATATTATGCTAAACTCTTTTGTTCAAAGAGTATCAGATTGCTACTACCAATTAAAAAAAAATTACAAAGTTGATAATTGGTAAGCATGTCTTAATTACACGAGTCTGTCATTTTAAGGTAGGCTAAGCACCATTTCTTAATTGGTATAGAACCATTTTTAGCCGATGAAAATGAATCCAATTTATGGATCTGAACGATTTTTGTTAAGACAAGATGGCTTTAACCAAGCCGGAAATGCTGTTGTCCACAGACTATACGTAAAGATAGATTTGTGAAATGCTTCTTTTTGCTATATTACCAACAGCATATTTTCTCACATTCCTGTAAGTGTACTATCCTTACTGTCATCGCATTCCCGATTTCCATCATCACTTGATCACTCCCCGATTTCCATCATCACTTTAGCACCACCCAACTTCCATCATCGCTTGAGCACTACCCGACTTCCGTCATCACATAAGCACTGCCGATTTCCATCATCACTTGAGCACTCCTTGACTTCCATCATCACTTGAGCACTACCCGACTTCCATCATCACCGGAGCACTACCCGATTTTCATCATCACGTAAGCACTACCCGATTTCCGTCATCACTTGGGCACTCCCCGATTTTCATCATCACTTGAGCACTATCCGATTTTCATCATCACTTGAGCACTCCCCGCTTTCCATCATCACTTTAGCACTACCCGACTTCCATTATCACTTGAGCACCATCCGACTTCCATTATCACTTGAGCACTCCTCGATATCCATCATCACTTGAGCACTCCCCGATTTCCATCATCACTTGAGTACTACCCGATTTCCATCATAACTTGAGTACTCCCGCTTTCCATTATCACTTTAGCACTACCCGAATTCCATCATCACTTGAGCACTTGAGCACAATCCGACTTCCATCATCACATAAGCACTATTCGATTTCCATCATCGCTTGAGCACTACCCGATCTCCATCACCATTCGAGTACTCCCTGACTTCCATCATCACTTGATCACTACCTGATTTCCATCATCACTTGAGCAATCCCCAATTTCCATCACCACTTGAGCACTCCCCGATTTCCGCCATCACCTGAGCACTACCTGATTTTCAGCATCACTTGAGCAATCCCCGATTTCCAACATCACTTGAACACTACTCGATTTTCATCAACACTTGAGCTCTCCCCAGTTTCTATCATCGCTTGAGCACTACCCGATTTCCACGTCACTTGAGCACCATCCGACTTCCATTATCACTTAAGCACTACCCAATTTCCATCATCACTTGAGCACTCCCCGATTTCCATCATCACTTGAGCTCTCCCCGATTTCTATCATCACTTGAGCTCTCCCCGATTTCCATCATCACTTGAGCACCACCCGACTTCCATCATCACTTGAGCACTTCCCGATTTCCATTATCACTTTAGCACTTCCTCATTTCCATCATCACTTGAGCACTCCCCGATTTCCATCATCACTTTAGCACTTCCTCATTTCCATCATCACTTGAGCACTTCCCGATTTCCATTATCACTTTAGCACTTCCTGATTTCCATCATCACTTGAGCACTTCCCGATTTCCATTATCACTTTAGCATTTCCTGATTTCCATCATCACATGAGCACCACCCGACTTCCATCATCACTTGAGCACTTCCCGATTTCCATTATCACTTTAGCACTTCCTGATTTCCATCATCACTTGAGCACTCCCCGATTTCCATCATCACTTGAGCACTCCCCGATTTCCATCATCACTTGAGCACTCCCCAATTTCCATCATCACTTGAGCACTCCCCGATTTCCATCATCACTTGAACATACTTTCACAATAATCAGATAAACATTAATTACATCAATATGCGTACAAAAAATGAGCAGCGGTTGAAGTTAGTGTCTCTCAAACAGGACTGACCTAGCTATATCAAAGTTAAATCGGGACTATATTATTACTTTTGTCAGTCTCCTATAATCTTTTGCATAACAGCGGACATTAGTTTTGTTTGACCTGTTAGGGTTTGCATAACTGCGCAAGGTATCTACAATACTGAATTCAGACGCTGTTGATTATCATGGCCTTGTAGTCTTAAGCACTAGTCTTTAAACACTGATATGTTTTCGAACGGCATTTAAATTTTACACTGAAAAGAAAGTTTGCAATTTGATCTAAGATGAAAAATTTTCAGATGATGTTTTACTATTTAATATCGAACCTGTACTCACAGTAGCCATTTTGACTTTGACCATCGTTATTCGTTCAGGAGAGAAAAAATGATGGTCAATGTCGGAATCAGAATTTTACATCGGAAACTCTGCAAAGCCTCGTGTCTGACGCAAAATTATGACTCTCGAATCCTGTATCACTAAATTGGACGTGATAAATGTTACCAAGGTTCAGTTTAGTATCTAATGCACTGACATCACTATCAGTTGGTCATTATAAAGTCAGAGAAAGATCTATAGTGGCAAGAATTAATTTGGAATCTTAAGGAGAAAGATTAGTCGAATCCTTAAGGTACTTTTGAAACACTTTAAAGATATTTCAATTTTTCTCAGTTGCAAGTTTCGGAGTGCACAGAAGAACGGATTGGGTCACTTAAACTTTCATAAAATAGGGTACTATGAGCATTATTCTCCAATTTGTTATTATTGTCGTCGTAGTCGTCGTTGTTATTGTTGTTGTTGATAGTCCTGTTACTGTTGATGTTGTTGAGGTATCCCAAGAATTTGAAACTCAGGCTTCGCAACCAGAATTCGATATGATGTTGATAGTTGGTCTACTGCATAGCCACAAGTGAGAAAGTAAAAAACCCCTATTTGAGCAAATACTTTAAGTTCTATCGTAAATAAAAAATGCACATTGTGACCGTCCCTTTTTGATGATATAATAACAATAATAACTTATTTGTAATGCATAGTATTTGCAGGTAAATCGTGTATTCTTGTCATTACAAGATTTGTGGGATATGCAACGACATAATAACTCTTTCAAGCAGCAGGTAATCCATTTGCATACAGTTCTTCAATGTGTCATTTCCATCTGTCGTTCCATATTTAGGTTCCAACAATAATTAATGCCAAAAGATTGACAAAATAGTTAATTTTTGGTGCTAATTCTTCGATGAACATTCACTATTATAAAACAGATATCACCAAGAAAATATGTTCCTCAAGCAGGGGCGACATATGAATAAGACTGGGTAAATAATAAAATTGCCATTCAATGAATCAAATATAGCGTGTAAAAATTATAACATATTTAGTAATATCTTTAACATTAGATGATGCAAAAGACTGGAAATCATAATTCCTTCTCATGAGGATATTTTTATAACCGTTTTGAATTTTAAAGGTTTTAATATAACATAAGGAAACATTGAAATCAGACTCTTCTGCGTCCGTTAATGATTTTAAATCAATATTGATCCATCTTACATCTGTTTGAATATCGAATATTTGCTGAAAACTTGTCTATATTGTTTTTTCTAACAATTCCATTTCCTCGTGGATCTGAAATTGTTTACTCAAATTTTAATGAATGGCTTTCTAAAACCTCAACACAGGTTTTGTTTTAATTCATTCTTTTGAAGTAAATTCAGAAGAATTGGTAGATGTAAGTTAACTCTGGCATATAGGTCTAAAAATCCTACACCAATAACAGCTGGAAACGACATGTAAAGTTTAGCTAAGAAACCATGCGATTTATATGTTTATGGATGGACTTTCTTATAAAGAAACTCGTTGTACTGAAACTATAAGACGGAAGTAAATTCAATATAGCATTGGGGTTTGAAATTGTGAGCATACATAAACACTGTGATGCTGTCATTATCGTTTCCGAATTTTGGTCAAGAAGGTTCGAACTTGCAAAATGGAGAAAAAGTATAAATAACATCAAATTCTTTGAATTGCATTCTTGAACTCGCTAACATTTATTTGGAGTCTTTTGTACTTTTCTTTCTATTTTCCTTCCTGACCTTCGAAACTTTGTAAGTTAAGTTTACTATTCCCTATTGCGTCATTGTTTAGAGTCAACAACTGAGATTTGATGAGTATGCAATAGTTCATTTTTTGCAATAACGATGTTTTTACTTTGCCTACTACACTTGTGCGGGACTTAATGATATAGAGGCAACTGTCACTGGATATCATTTCCACGGAGAAGCCCCAGCGCTTCTATTCAAAGCAGCCAGTCAGAATCTCTCAGGTTAGCTTGTGCTTTTAGTGCTGACAATATATTATTATGAAAAATTGCTGTCGATTACAGATAAAATCAGTTATTGTATTTAACGTAATTTCATTGTCAATCAAGTGAATGTACAGGTGTGGAAAAGGTGTCAATAACAAGCTTGGAAAAAGTGTCTTGTAGGAGTTTAAACCAACCATGTGCCAGATAAATCGAGAATGTGAGGAAAATTGTGGTATAAATTTTCCAGGATCACTTTCAACGTTAAGAGGAATCATGAAGATGAAGTTTGGAAAATTTCCTCTGTTGCTAAATCAGACCACGGTTACGTAAAATTTTCTATTTTTTTTCCTCAAATTGAGATTTTTATATTTATTAAATTGATTGATGTTGTGGAACAATAGGTTTTCCACGAAACTTTAAACAAACATCAAGGATTTAAAAACAAATATAATATCATGGATTCTGCTGAAAAAAATGTGTTATTTTTTTAGAAAAACCGAGGATGTCCTCAAAATTGAAAACTCCTCAACTTGCATTAAAGGAATAAAAGTACCCGCAGATGTTCAAGTTTAAAACTAAAGAGTTAATTTGTAACACGTCTACTTCAAAACAAAAATATTGTCCGTTTTTTCTTAAGGATATATCTTATAGAATTGCTTAAGAGTTATTTATGTCTAAAATTATGTCTAGCATATTTCAAAGTTGTTTCATGTTAAACTGATGTAATTAAATCATATGTTTATTAGTGTAAAATTTTGACTGGACTAGTCTACACATCTCTAGTAGTTGCCCAAAGACAGACTTATTCTTATGGTATGAATTTCACGCTGACCTGTACGAATTACCTAACTCACGAAGTCGATCAAGAGAGAGAGAGAGAGAGAGAGAGAGAGAGAGAGAGAGAGAGAGAGAGAGAGAGAGAGAGAGAGAAGTCGGTAGTATTGGTGGAGGAGGAGATTGATAATTTTGAGGTTTCTCGGACATTTCAATCGTTGTAATTGATCAATAATAGGCCCACGACGTGCCAAATCATATGGGACATTCAGCTTCCAACAGTATTCCCTTCTGATTGGTACAGTAGTATCCCGTGCTTTGATTGGAAACTGATTGCTTATAAGATTTTTCGCAGACTACAAGTATTATTGTGTGCAGTAGCATCTCTACATCAATGGGCATGCACCACTAGAACTGTAAAATATTAAGTGATCGTATAGAGAAGGTACTGATTTAATCCTTGACTGATTCCATGATATTTGTGGAGAACACTGGATCTACGAAATGAAATTTGGTCTTTTCTGGTAGCTTTCCAGCCCGAGATGATTCAAACGTGCAGCAATGTTAAGGTATAATTCTGTTAGCCCGTCAACAACAAAATCTTCTCTCTTCTTTATCACTCACTTTCTCTCTTTCTCTCTCTCTCTCTCTCTCTCTCTCTCTCTCTCGTATGCACGCACATAAACACAACAGACACGTTCAGCTAAGAATGTTATCAATGTACTTGGTAATGTCAACAGCCTTCAGAGATTTTTTCCATAGTGTTGGTGAGCTTGACTTTGCAAAATTTTCTCAGTGTTCCTATCCAGATTTACCAAAGTTAAATGTGTCCTGCTAATGCCTTCGAAACACTTTTGGTTTGATTTACTGACTGGAGGGTAGCGTGTAAACTTAATTTTATCGTTATTTTATTTGATTTCATATATGTACAAAAAGACGAATTTACGTGTTCGTACAACAATCTTTTCATTCTGTTGATTTCTGTAACACGATTCTATTTTAATACTTGAAAATACATCAGTTCATTGTGTTGACTGGTAATCACATACTGGTGTTTGGACTCATAGATCAAATATGCAAGGTAATTATTAGCAGCAGAGAGGCTGAACGCTACAACTTTTTTAGAGGGCTCCGTTTGCAAAAATAAGGGTTCTACGAAGACTGAAAAATAAGGTCAATAATCGTAACCAGAAGCCGTTAACCGATCATATTTCCATACAAAGGGAAACAGATCCAATTAACTTTTTTGTTACCCCGCGCTGACTATTTTTTTCAAATTTTAGGCGTGTTCGTTTGCGAAGCGCACACACACGTGTTGTCGCAGCCTCTCTGCTGCTGTAGTGTCGACCAAACATTTTATCGAGACCAACACGATACCTTGACCTAGGATCATGCAAATTTATCGTTATAAATCCAAACGGAATAGCTTGAGCTTGTGCAAAGAAGTTTTTGAATTTAATCATGTCCATACCCCCTGAACACCAAGTTTGATGAATGTTTCGTAATATATGTGTATCGACTCCGTTAAACACAACTAAAATATTACAGTTATCTCTGATCACTTTAGGGACTTGTGTATATCGCTGGGTAACATAAATCACGTCTGTATTTGTATGTCTACCTCGTGAGAATATCCTAGCTGGGTTTGTTTGTCTGTCCAGCATAACATCATCGTATACTACTAGATTTGTTAATATCTCCGTCAAGGTCATCTACGGATGGTGTATCATTGATGTCAATGATAAAATCGATAACATTATTACCATCTTCGGTCAAGGATGCTGCGTTTTCATTAAAATCCTTAAGTACTTCATAACATCGTTGGTCATCTACCGATGATGCCACTAAATACAACTTATCCCACTTGAGCCATCTCATTATCAGATTATGTAGCAGCTGTGTTTTACCACTTCCAGATGGTCCAATTATTATCATCCTTATAGAATTTGGTAGTGCTGGATGATATTTAACTGACTCACACGCTTGTGTCGCTGAGAAGTCAATTATATCCATAATAATTTATATCATGGATTTTTGTTGTGTTCGATGTAGAGCACCCACACCAACTAGTGGATTAAATACAGTGACAACTAAAAATAAAAAACGTGCTCTTGCAGGTAAATGTGAGCGATGTGGCACAAAAAAATTTAGATTTATTTCGTCGAAAACAAAAACCGGTGGTGATATTGCTACTTCTCTGGGAGAATTACCAGGAACTCCATGGGCGAAGTACCCTGGTGAAAAACATCTGCCTGGGTATAATTACTGTGGTCCTGGAACTCGTCTTGATATCCGACTCGATAACCAAGACCAACCAAAACCTGGAGAGTATCCAATAAACACAATTGATCAAGCGTGTCATATTCATGATGTTGCGTATAAAAACAAAGATTTACAACAACGGCACCTCGCAGATGTGAAGTTGATTCATGCGTTAAATTCTATACCTGATAAATCTCTCAGAGAAAAACTTGCTAGCTTCCTAGTAAAATCTGCGATGAAAGGTAAACTAATGCTAGGGGCTGGTAATTAATCAACTGATTATTCTCATAATAATGGAATCTATTTATTATAGTCCAAGAGGATATTGGACAGGTAAAGGAGAGATTAGTAAACCTGCTGAAGCAGCAAAAGTCTCACGTGTTGTTGCTGCAAATTGGTAAGCACGACAGGCAATATGGCAAATCTATTTACAGCCACCTAAAAAATTTCAGTACGTGTATTTTGATGTCAGCATTCCCAATGAAGTTCATCAAGCACATATTTTGTTTTTACCACACGATATTATTAAAATTGGTAGACGTCGATCACGCACATACAAATACGCGTTAACTGTCGTTGACGTTGCAAGTAGATACAAGGAAGCAGAACCACTATCAACTAAAACAGCAACTGAAGTTGCATCTGCGTTTGAACGAAGTTATCAACGAGGACCCTTGCAATGGCCACAGTTGCTACAGGTTGATCCTGGCAAAGAATTTCTTGGTGCAGCATCATCGTTGATGAAGCAACATAATGTTAATATCAGACTAGGACATACAGCAATTTATCGCGATCAGGCAATCGTTGAACGATTTAATCGAACACTTGCTGAGAGATTATTTGGATACCAGTATGCGAAGGAAATAATTCAGGCAGATACGAGATCTCGCGAATGGGTTGCAAGATTACCAAGTGTGATAGCTGCGTTAAATAATGAAATTACTCGTACAACGTCTATGAAACCCATCGTCGCGATTAGTAGAAAAAGATCAACTGATCCTATCTGGAGTGTGACCACACATAGAATTTCCAGCGTGGTAAGATCCACAGGTAAACCTGCAATCTATAGACTAGATTCAACTGCTCCACAACGTGGATTTGTACGTGAACAATTACAAGTAATTCCTGAAGACACACAATTACCACCGCGTTCACTTCTGTCAATTGGCACATCTACGTCGATTACATTCAAGACAGGTCAGCGTCACATTTTCGCGTGTGTTACCAAGACTACTATTAATTCTATCAACGGTAAACTGTCTTGGATTATTATTCGGATACTGCCACAACATATTACAGTTACAACTTGTACAGTGATTATTCTGTTACTGTTTCAGTGTCATGATAAATTCAACGTCGAGATCAAAATCGCGGTCATTTTTTTTGTCAGATTGTCGATACCCAGATAATTTTTTCTTGATGACGACGAAGTCGTTATTTACATCATCAGTGATTTCTTCGGTTATTACGCAATCCATAATAACCCTGTGCAGCTGAGATATTCCTCTGACTCGAGATACTGTGAGATAAACTAAATTTGACCATTCGATCCGATCATCAATAATCCAAATATTTGTATCAGAAATAGTTAATCCTTGTGATGAATGAATCGTTATAGCGTATCCTAACGTCCATGGAGTTTTATTCATACTCAACGCGCCAGTGACAGCACTGGCAGGAACTGCGACAATATCATTTAGTACAAGATTTTGTTTACCACCACCCGGAATTTCAACTTCAGTATTCTGCTGTCGAGTATCTGCTGGTCGATAACACAGTGGTACAGGTAGATTTGAAAATCTTTCCTTGTTCCGCAGGAATAATTTCTCTTGCAGTGTATCTCTGACTATCTTTCTACTTGCAACTATCAAATTATTTGGTCTCCACAAATTCCAAAAATCATTCATCGTAGTTTCTGGAATTATTCCACGCATTATTTCGCACTGTATTCTATCTGGCTGAAGTCTGATTAACTTTTTAAATTCTTTCAGCGGTTCATCGATAGCTCTATGATCATCAGTTATTTCTTCGTAATAATCCACAAACGTTTTTAACCATTCATGTGGAGACTGTCCAACAAAAGGTGGTGGTTGACCATGATCGCCACACATTATCACAGCAGTATTCTTCAATAACAGCCATGCAAGAAACATTTTTAATACTTCCAACGACAACGTACAAATTTCGTCCCAGATAATAATCTTGGGAATGTATTTCTCACCCATCCGCGATGGAGTCCACGCGTCTCCACACCATCTAAAGAAACTATGATACGTCTGTGAGTCTGTGTGTGGGCGTCAGCACAATCATATCAAAATTCTGAAATAATTCAATCACACGTGTTGTTTTACCAGAACCTCCACACCCATTAAGATAAACGGTTTTATGACTGGCTACAGGATCATACACAGATGGCGCTGTCGTTGCTGGCATTTGATTGTTATTCTTGTAGTACTTTTCCGCAATTTCAACGTCGACAGATTCAGAATAACTAAATATGTTTTCGCGTTTTATTCTCCATGATCCCCATTCACCAGTGCCAAGTAATCCATGTAGCTGATCTAAATATTTTTTTATTTATATAAAATGAATCTGTGGCAACTTTGATCGCTATCAACGGAAATATGTTTATCATCGATAATAAGTTTATTGAACGTACGCGAGCATCGAAGATCTTAAATGCGTAAACTGAGGTGACTCACCATCAATATATCTCACAATTGTATCTAATTTAGTTCCGTTCGATAAATAAACATCATTTCGGTTTATAAACATATTTCTCTCAGTTGTATCAGCAACTATAAAATCGAGTTCTGTATCGTCCATGATCAACCTCGTACACGTTCGTTTATGATTATACGCACCACCCTGAGTAAACGTACCGATTATTTTTCTGCCGAGATCTTTTGCAACTTTCTCATTATTTACTTTGCTGTATGCGGATACAACATTGACGAGTTTAACAACTTCATCGCCGTCGAGATTAGGAAATTTTTTCCTGACATCACTTTCTACATCAAATTTATCGGGTTCTGGCAACCAAACCTGTTTCTGCGGACTATACGATATTTTCGCGCCACTTACACGTAACGATAGTAATATTTTTACATCAATCATATATCGTAACAACACAATAGGAGCCTAGTGTTTTTCACAGAAATGTCTTCCAAACCACACATAAACAATCGGATGAAGATCTCTTGCAAATTCAAACCTATCCACGCAAGCGAATCCATTCAGATCAAAATCTGGCAAAGGTCCATTTATTGCAACTCCTGTCATCTCGTGTGTTGGATGACCAAATCTTTTAAAGTATTCAGAACACTCTTCGTATCCAAAAAAGCTTCCAGGATAACACGCTACCATATCAACTGATATAACGTCGTTATAATTGTATTCGGTATTCCATAATCCGCCGTGTCCGTATTCGACGCAGCTTAGCTGTGCATCAACTACAAATTCCAATCTTGTAGGTTTCCATGAAGTTTTCTCCTGAGCAAAGTGAGCAGCAACTGATGGAACCGTAAAACAGTTATTCAGTAATTGTTCGATAACGTTATTGTTGTTCGTGTATTTCAACGCAAGATTTTTCATTTCTTCATGGAGTGATTCTGCACGATAAATTCCTCCGCTAGGCCGCACAAACTGATCGTAATTTCCATCATCGACACTTCGAAATAACCACACAGATACAGGGTCACTCTTACTGATACTGTTGATAGCATCAATTATAACGCCGTCGTAAAATTTAATTACTCTGTTTCGTGGAAATATCATCACCGCTGACGTCCATAAACGATGATACGATCAGTTATATCGTTGTTCATCAGCGCCAAATCTTGCATCGAGAAACTGAATTTTGGTTTTTGCAGTTTGTCAAGATCAAATCTAGCTCTTAATTAAAGATAATCGCGTGAATTGCTCCATATTATAATTAAGGCAAATATGTGTTTAATTAAACTTTAATTATACATGTAATGATTCAAGCAAACAATAAATGCATGTGATTTACAACTGCTTGTAACCGTGCATGCGTAAACGAATTCTGTGGTTACTACATGTAAAGTTTTCGGCGTGGAAGTCTAGGACCAAAACCTTGCTTGCGATGCGGTGTTGGAGTCAGAGGAGGAACATGGTTATGTGTGCAATGTGGTGGTAAAAAATATGATAAAAAAATGTCGAGTCTCCCATAAAAACCGTCGAAGACTATCTCGCCAGGTTTTCAAAATAACAATTTAGACAAATAATATTAGTATATAAATGGAGCAAAATGAATTTGTAATACATCCCACCATTAAAAATTATGAAGCATCTCGTGATGGTATAATCAGGAACTGTCGACTGAAAAACCCCACTTGGTTTTGTTAGTAATACTGGGTATTTCATGTTTAGAGCTGGGGAAAAAAGATTCGTATTCGAATGTTTTTACGGAATAATCAAAGATGGATTTGTGATCGATCATATTAACTCAAATCCAAAAGATAATACTTTATCTAACTTGCGGGCTGTTACACAAAGCCAGAATTGTAAGTTCGGAAGAGTTGGTTATAGTGATAAATCTCCAAGATCAGTTGTATCTACAAATATAGAGACAGGCGAGGAGATAATATTTTCCTCAATATATGCAGCTGCTAAATATTTCGGTATTTCTAGTGCTTCAGTAAAATTTGTGGCAGATAATATAACCACATCGGCGTATTCGAACAAATATGATCAGCGTATAATGTTTAAGTACGCTGCCATTTCTGAATAAAACAAGAAAATATTGTAGTTGACGAAGCGAGATAACTCCGTCATCGCTGATAGAGTAACTAAGCAGTTGTCCAGCTTGTTACTGCGAGACGTGTGAACGCTCATATAAACAACTGAACGTATTTTGTATTGTAATTGTCTGTAGTCGGTGATTTTTTTACCCTCCATAAGTTGTATTTTAACCATGTTTTTGTTAGCTAGGGTCTATAAAACTCAAATTATTTTGCGTGTATATGTGCTCAGTAGGTATGTGTGAAATTCCAGTTAGGTTATTTTTAGATCTTACAGTCACGGCATCTGTTTCCAATACATCCGGCGGTATTTTATGTCCACGTTGTATTCAGTTATAATGTAAGTGAAATTAAAATAAATCCAGCTTACAGTTTATTTAGCTGAAACGTGTTTGAAATCACACTGCATTTTGTTCAGCTGAAACGTGTGTAGGAGTTCACCTAAGTTAACTGCGCGCTAGCATAGGTAACTTCATAGTAATTTCCGAACATGTACTTGCAAGAATTGTACTGTGGTACAGTATTAAGAATGTTGGATTCTGATACTGAGGCCTGGAGTTCGATTCCCATGTCAGACACATTGTCGATGTGGCGGTATGATGTCATATTTTTCTAACAATAAAGTTGGGGGCTCCCCAAGGAAATTCATGTACACTTCTCACCATGTTGAACAACGTGGTGGGTGTTGTTTTGCACTCACTCTGGGGTTTGATTTGGGGGTGGAGTGTGCATGAAATTGAAAAACTAGACAGCTCTCTGAATTTCTAACATTTCGTATCGCACATTAGCAATTCGCCGGGGAGTGTGTCTATGAAAATTGGAGCCCCTCAAAAATAAACAGTAGGGTGATGTGAGCTCCTTGACCTTGTGACCTCACTGAAGGGTACCCCACACAAGGACATTCAGAAAGAATGTTCGCCAAAAGAAAAATCCTCATGAGGTGCCTGTGGGCCATTGGAGAGGCCTTAACCAATGAAGAGTGCCACATTGAAAATTTGTACAAAATCGCAATAAAAAAAGCATCAATGGAGGACTCTTAGGACCTCATGGTAAAGGATTTACTGGCAATGAAGGGACCCCGTGGAATGGTAGACCGACAATCATCGCTGTTGTTTATTTTTTGTTTATTTTAGAAATATTATTATTATTATTATTATTATTATTATTATTATTATTATTATTATTAATTCTGATTCAGATTTTTATTTTTATTTTTATTAATATATTATATTAATTCTGATTCAGATTTTTATTTTATTTTTATTATTTTATTTTATTATTATATTAATTCTGATACAGAAATATTTTTTATTTTTATTATTCAGAAATATTTTTATTATAATATTAATTCTGATTCAGAAATCGTTTTATTTTTATTATTATATTAATTCTAATTCAGATTGTTATTTTTATTTTTATTATTAAATTAATTCTTATTCAGAATTTTATTTTTATTTTTATTACTCAGAAACATTTTTATTATTATATTAATTCTGATTTAGAAATATTTTTATTTTAAATAAATATTCATTATATAATGAATCAAGAAAATATTAATGCTGTTATTGTTGCCAATAAGCAATTACAACATGACGGTATAAAATTTCTGATGAACTTAATCCTGAAAAAAATTATGTGCGATTTTGAATCATTACAATTTCGAAAATCCGAGAACAGGTATACATTACCATCCGATTACAGATTTGTAAAGTTGATTCAGCAGGCAATGTTCCAGTCGTTGGCTACAGCTACAGATGATCAGGTAAAATTATTTGTTCCTCTTGCAAGCTCAATCGAAAAAATTAGGTCAAAATTATCTCACAAGCACGAAACAAAAAAGAAAGTAAATGCTCGTATAAGACAACTGAACGAGATTATGACAGCGAGTGAAGCCGCGGAAGAGTTACTTGCGAAAGACTACTCGTCCCATAGTGAAAGTGAAAATGAAAGTGACGACGACGAACCTGGCTCTGTCACTGTGACTGTGGTACCAGCTAAAATACAGTAAAAAAATATTTACTCAGAATCAGATTATTTATTCAGAATCAGATAATAATAATTATTTTTATTTTTTATTCTGATAATAACAACCCCCCAAAAAACAAAGTGACCAAAGCATCCCATCATAAATATTCTACTCAGAATCAAATTATTTATTTTTTATTCTGCATTTTTTTGTTCCACGAAAGCGAGATCTATGATGACGTTCTACGAACGTACATACAGATTTAAGTTCAGTGATTCCCCTTGCAAATCCAAAAGGTGTCCAGATTGATCAGTAAGCTTAAAATGTATCCGCGATAACAGTGGATTATGTACACGCAGATAACAGTGGATTATGCACACGCAGATAAACAACGTTGATAGGCTCTGATACAATTAAATACCCTGGGGGGACTTGAGGGGTAAATGTGTATAAAATATATCCTTGCTGAGCTTGATTGGAGTTTTGTAAATCTACTTGATAACTTCCATCGATGACTGAGATCGTTGATGTTATATTGACGATGCCCAGCGAGATATGCCTGCAGCCCCCGTATGGATCGTTATTGTATCGGAGAATTCCTGGTGGCGGAGCTACGTTTCTCCATGCCTCTATAATGTTTGGAAAGTTTTCACTGATTACATCATTGACTGATTTTTTTTAGTTCAGTATTATCAAATCCTGGAAAAATAAATTTTTGTAATTGTTGTTCAGTTATATTAAAATATTTAGTAACTTTTTGTGATCCATCATTATTAAAGAAAATTCTAATGTTTATATTGGCGCCCTGAAGATGATCCGCAATTGTATTTAAGATCATTATTGTTTCGATGATTTGTTGTTTTGTATCCTCAGAATAAATATTTGCTATACTTGAAAATAAATTTTTTAGATCATTAAGAAATCTTGTATGTTCAGACTTGATATCGTCCGAGTAAGATTTTAAAGAATTCTTGTTGTTATATGACGTTTGTCTTTATCGTATCCTACGGTGATTAAGACCTGACCAGTTTCATCATCTGTGTATTGTCGTAAAGGTTTTTCATAACTGAAATGTTTTGAATACATTATTTCTTTTGTAAAAAATTCATCTTGGCGTGGTTCTGGCGGACCAACATAATCCGGCGCAACTTCAGGCCATCCTAATACAGATCTAATAAATGATTGATAAATATCTACGGCGTAGTCGGGTGGATAAATTTCAATCGCGGATGACAACGTTGGCTCGTGAACAGTAATGGCTATCTTGGATTCTTTGTCTGTTATAGGTTTAATTCTGCGCTGGAATTCCTCATTGATCTGTTCTATTTGATAACTGCCCGTAGGTATACTGACTACTTGCCGATCTGGAGTTCCATCGTCGCGATTTTTGTTCGCGAACACCAACGAGTTATTTGAGGGGAGACCACCAAAAAGATTTTGATCTGATATTTGGCCAGCTATAATAAACTCGTAATTGTGCTAGTGCTATTTCACTCGCTGAAATTGCAGTTGGAAAAACAACACTAAATTCAGGATTAGTTGAGCTGGTTGGTATCATCGTTCTTTTTTGCGGAGCTGTATTGGCGGCAATCTGTTGTAGTAGTTCTTGCGACAATTTTTTTCTGGTTCTAATGTCTCGTTGTAAATCTCCATTATCGCTGCGAACTCGTCATCGGTAATTATACCGTCGTTGAGGCACGATGAAATCAACGAGTACGCTAACGTCACCGCTTGCAGTTTTAACGTGTACTCGTGTAATTTCGCGTTTGTGCAAGTCGATATTTTTTTTGTTGCGATGATATTAAGAACACCAGCGATTGTTGTCGCGGATGAAACACAGATTATTGCAACTGCCGGTGACGTCATAGTTACCGCGGACAAAATTGCATCAGACGACGCATCGACCGCAGATGCCGAATACACAACTAAGTCGATGACAACTGCACGTCTGCGATATTTTTTTACTTCTGCGCTGTATTCGTCGATGATATTTTTCAGTTTGGTTTGTAACTCACATACTTGATTGTATCTGTGTTGGTTAGCCTCGATCATTATACTATATTAAGTAATCAATTGAGGTGTTTCAGCGATAAATTCAAGACACCACCAGTAAGACGCTGAGGTTAATTTTTTATCAGATGGTTCCAGTATAAACGTTTCTTCTGTATCTTTATTTAACACTATAGATACAGTTCCAGAAAAATTATTGGTTGAATGACGCCATGGAAATGTAGTAAATATCCTGAATTTTGCAGAGCTGAATACGGACAGCCTGTACACACCAGTAACCGTCGCGGTATGTTTGATAGTGTTATCGCTCGGTGTCCACGTTGATGATCCTGATGATACTGTGTATACGATATTGTTGATCTGCGCGTGAGGAATTTTAATCAGATTAGTTTTTTGGACAATATTAGGAATTCCACTGATGATATCGTTGAGTCTTGTGTTTACGTCGGCGAGTTTTATGTCAACAACTACTGGTTTTCTAAAATATTCTTCAATGGTTTTGTTTAAGTTCCTACGAAAATTCAGAAACGTTTGTACGTGATTATAAAATTCAGTTCTAAATGCGGTCATTCCATCATTGATCGTCGACAACGAAGTTGTCATCGGAATGTTGTTATCGTCGACGTATATTTTTGTTGCATCGTCGAGATTATCTGTTGGTTCTCCCACGTTGGAAATTTTATTGTTGTTCATGCTGAGAACGTCCGTCATCATATCACTGGTCTTTAAAACTCGTTCACCTATACTATTTCGGATCGACGAAGGAGTAACAGCACTAGGGACAAGTTTTCCTTCTTTTTCATACACGGCAACGAGACCTTCTCGTGTTCCTTTGGCGGCACGAACAATGATATCTTTGATTGAAATATTACATGTCATCAATTTTCCTTCACTGTTTTGAAATACTACTAGTTCATCAGGATCAACGTTGGCAAGATTGAGCAGGTCAGATATTTCGTCGTTGATCTGTTTTGTTACTCGTTTGAGTAAGTCTTCACCTGGTGTTTGTTGGGTTTTAGTTTTAGCTGCTCTTCCGTAAATATCTACCATTATACAATATAATATAACAATTGTTTAAAACGATAGATGCTGGTTAACGGTGTACTCGTGCACAACTTTATGAGGAGGCGCTGACGATTTTGATACGGAGTCAAGTACAGCAAGTGCCTCACGGCCACATATTGGTGGGTCGGTTATTTTCTGTGTTGGTAACGTTGAATACCAGATTGGAATTTACATGTTACTCATGTATTCGATAAATTCTTTTAGTGGTGCTAACCCGTACGAATCAAAACAAACGATTCCACGTGGATCAATCGCGTATGCAACCCAATGTGTTCCTGGACGGGATTGTCCATCGAGATTAATAATACCAATTTCAACGCGGTTTGGTTTATGCGGTAATTGATCACGCATAAAAACACCTCTGAAATTTTTTTTATATTTAATCGCGCAGCAGCATCAAGTAAATCAAAATTGGGCATTGGAAGAATCAGCGAGGTATCGTTCCTGGCAATCTTAGACCGCGACCGTATCGTGGGCCTGGCAATCTTAGACGGCCGGGCTGTGGTACGTTTGGTGCTCTTAGACGTCTTCCGTGTTGTTGTGCCCATGATCATATTGTTAAGCTTTCTGCGTGCACAATTTCCTTTCCTGTTGCTTTCTTTAATGCCATCCCAGCAGCGGTTGCAACAGCACCTAACGCAGCTGCTTTTACAACAGCTGGAGCAGCCGTTGAATTATTCCTGGAATAGCCGCGAGAAGTGGAAATATTTCACCGGTTTTACAGCATCGCTGATAGCACTCGCTGAAAGATTAAGTCGTAATCCGGTTTTTGATTTTTTTAGCTGTATTGAAGTGGTTGAGTTGACGTTCTGTCAGTGACAGTTTATTCGGACCATCTGATATTTGTCCTTGTTTTAACGATATTGTTCTTCCACAGTTATCTTTGGACGCTGATTGTAGTTTTTTAATCTGACCAGAAGTCAGACTGACACTAACATTATGATATGACATTTTATAATATCATCCTGATTTTTAAATGTTTGAGAAAACATCTACATGTTTTGCATGTTTTCCACGGGAGCATCAACGACTTTCATTCGTCCACCAACACCTTCAAGTAGCATTGTTTTATCGGATAATATAACCACGATTGCTCTATAATTGGCAATAGTACCTGGTCGTTTTACACGGGCTCGAAAATGTATATCAACGACAGATTACCTGAAAATGTCTAAATGTTCCAGTGAAAAATAATAGACCGGATACAGTGTTGTTAAATCCCGCTGAGATATTTGTAAACCGGTATCGATATTTTGGTCGCTTCCCATGATTGTCATCAAACACGTGCAACATGATTAAGTTCAAAATCCAATAATACGTCCTCGGCTGGTTCTTGATGCCCATTTATCCTTGAAGAAACTTCTGTGACGCCAAGCTTGTCAAATATCATTATAATTTTTAGTTGATTATTTACTCGTGCAGCATCTTGGAACACAACAAATATATGTCGCGGCGCAGTGACACCGTGCTGTGATGCTATCTGCCACATAAATATACCCCCTTCGAGGTTACTCTGAATCGAGTTTGTGGTCATCGTCAGCCATGATATTGTCGATTTACCGCCCTGATCCATAAAAGAAAGCAGTTTTTGTTCTTCGATTAGTGATGGAGTCATTGTTGGCATCCATAGCGAAAGCTTTGTCAGTGTTACTATTCTATGAGGCGCCACTGTTGCGTTTGCGTCGGCACCTTCAGCGTGCCATATTACATCATCTTCGGTATTTTTTCGTACTAGTAACGATTGTATGTTTTGCTTCGAAAATAACCTTTCTAACATTTCTGCAGAATCCAAAGATGTGTGAGAGTGGACTCGCACATGAGAAACTTTCATCGTCGCTCAGCATTGATCGACGTGATGCAAATCCCAAGTTGAACTTTTCGTTCATCGATGTAACTGTGTTTCCGGCTGCGTTCAGCGTTACATTTCTGCTTTCTGGATGATCCGTTGTGTCCTTGGCAAACATCATTGATGGACCAGCTGATCTTGAGTAATCATCGCTGTATCGCGCAAGACCAATTATTGTTGTAGCAACGTCGATGTCGTTGTGGCAAACTTCAATTTCACGTCCATCAATGACGTATGCGGCACCTTTGAATAACGCCATGATGCCATTGTTGACAAAACCAACTTGATCACCAATTCCGTAGGGGTTATTATCCGTCTTTACTAGTTTACCTTCGATCTCAATAAATGCCTCCGCGGGCAGGAAATATCTACTTGTATCCTGAACTTGTAATTCGATTCTTACACGTTCATCAGGTACACGTGCGTCATAAGAATAATACTGATAATCACGTACAGACTCATCTTTGAGTACTGGTGCGTCAATGTCAAACGAGGGATCAGATATATGCTTAAACATCTTTATTATTATCGTGTTCGTCTAACACGAAGACCGCTTCCTGCTATTAAACTTGCGGTTATCTTTTTTTATTTACTGATATGGGTACACTAGCCAACTCTGCTAGTTTTTGATTTGCAGCTTGTTTTATTGTTTTACTAACATTTGCAGGCATAACCTTAGTGCTGGGTAATTTTCGTCGTATCAATCGTGTTAGTCTATCTCGGATTGCCGAGAATGCTTTACCGGCAACGTCGCCGATAGCACCAATTCCTTTATCACGAACAACATCGATAGCTTTTATACCTAATTGTTTTGCAATCGGTATTGCTTTGGGGGCTAACCTTGCAAATAATCCCCGATCAACGTCACCAAGTCCATCACCGCAAAACGCTTTATAGGTTGGTAATCTCGAATTTATCACTCTGACCATGGTCGGTCCACGTTGATTATTATGTATAATCATCTTATTATAGTTGTTATATCTAACTGTTTAATCACTGTGGTAATCATCAACGATTTCATCGATGAGTTCCCGGTAAACATTAATGTCCATGATACTACCTGTAAATAATCGTTGACAAATCGATGTGATCTCATTGATGATTTCTGGGGAATTATTGCCGGCTCGTTTTCCTTCAATGATGATTTCTAATCTGTCCACGTCGGCAAGGACGTTATCGGGACATGGAGTAATAAGACCACTTCCTTGAGTAGCAATACCATTTCCAGTTGCGCCAGTAGAATCTTCACTTGTTGTTTTTTGTTGTAATGGTCGTCCTCGTCGTCGTACTTGTTGTACTTGTCGTATATGTTGTTCTACTAGTTGCCCTAGTAGTTCTTGTGGTTGTAGTTCTTCTTCCTCAATACGAGGTGGACCCAGTGGAGATTTTTCTTCTTGCAAAAGATATTTTTTTTATCTCATGGTCAAACTTCATATAAGTTGGATAGTCATTTCTTACCTGATCAACTCCGTAGTATATGCGATATATCCATTTGTTCCAGTCATAACGGCTTATACGACGGCCATGGTACTCTGGTTTCAGAAACTTTTCTCTATTATTATTTTCTCTATTATTATAACTTTTCGCGGTACTCACAGCTAAATGTTTTATGTTTTTGGCTCATCTAATATCATTAACACTTTCTACGGTAATTTTATCAATCAGCATAACTCTTGCTCGTTTTTGGTGTATGATACTTTGTATCGCCTTCTTCTTCAGCACGAGCTTGGTCAATACCTTCAAGTACTTCTTGTACTTCTTCTCGTAATTGTGGCTGAGCCGCAGCTATCTCACCTGGAAGTTCTCGCAGAATTTGTTTTGTTTCGTTAGTTTGCTCTGCTATTTTTCCAGTTGCTTCAGCGGTTTTTTCCAACGCGGGAAGAAGACCTTTAGTAGTCTTTGTAATAGGTTTAAACAATTCTTCTGCGATTTCTGCAAATCCTTCTTTGAGATCTTGACGCGCTTGTATTTTTTGTCTAACAGAATCTCTCACGGGTAGATATTTTTTGATTGTCTCTAGTCGCTCTCGAGCTAACCTTGCTGAGTGAGCTTCACCGATCATTATTGATATAATAATGGTTTAATTACAGCAGCAGAGAGGCGGCGACAACACGTGTGTGTGCGCGTCGCAAACGAACACGCCTAAAATTTGAAAAAAATAGTCAGCGGGGGTAACATAAATGTTAATTGGATCTGTTTCCCGTTGTATAGAAATATGATCGGTTAACGGCTTCGGTTTACGATTATTGACCTTATTTTTCAGTCTTCGTAGAACCCTTATTTTTGCAAACGGAGCCCTCTAAAAAAGTTGGAGGGTTCAGCCTCTCTGCTGCTTTATTACTATTATTGCGTGACATCACGGAAATGAGGCACATATTTTCATTCTTTGTTTGTATAAGTAAGTATTTGGGGGGGGGGGGACCTATTAAATTTTTATGAACGTGGGAAATATTTTTAAATTTTGCATTGGCATTAGGTCAAATTTGACTTGATCGTCTTCTGTGCCTGCGTTTCGTCTAGAGTTAATATGAAACTTCTCCGCTGAAGCAATCATATGAAAACCGGGAACAAGGATTTTTTTTTTTAATATGCATTGATACGTGCTGCATGAAAGCTCTCTTGCGTCCGCTAAAATATTATTCCTATTAAGACTAATTTTGTTTAATGACATCTTAATGTCAGTTCATACAACGCTGAATTCTTTCTAGATTGTTTATTACGTAGAAGGATATATAATTTTTGTTAGTATGGAAAATGGAGCCAAGTCAAATTAAGTTATAATTTCGATATAAAAATTATTGCCCATGACCTTGATCTTACAGTTCTTACCAACATACATCAGGGTGGAAGATTCCAAATAAAATGCCTTTGAAAAAATACATAAAACTAATGACTAGTTACAGTTTACTTGATTTTAATTTTCTTAATCATATATCTATTTCTGCAAAAATGTCCAGTTTGATGTCTTCAAAGATCCTGTGAAGGTCATTAACTCCATTACATGTCAAAATTTACTGATAATGCCGTCTATAATTACTACACCAAAGTACATTAATGTTTGCCACAACACGGAAAATAAATTCTGGAAACAGTTCAGTGATTTTTGCAGCGATATGTACTTATGCATAAGGAGTCAAAGAAAGTAAAATAGAATATAATGGCAAGTAGGTAGAAAAGAAAAAAATATAATATTTATCTACGTGAAACATCCAACGACAAATGAAAACACAGGCCAGATACTGAGAGAAAAGGAACATGCTCGTAACCAGTGTTTTCTGATAATTGCAATATCATTGGCTGGTAAAAATTACTAAAATTTCCATTAATCAGAATATAACTACGTAATCAGTTTGAACTGAGTTTATTTCTGCATTAACTGTGATGAGATCTACTTTTCTAAAAAGTACTTAATATTTTAAATAAAGTCACGTTCAAAACAAGATGTAAACACTGCAGCTGAAGGCAGATACAACATATACCATTAACACAAAAGAAATATGTAACAATTTGTCAGCAAATTTGAATGAATTGAATTACAAAGACTTGAACAAAACATATTTATAATTTTTTTATCAACAAAAAATTAGTTGCTGTACTAAATGGTGTAAAAACAGGATAAAATACGTTGTCAGCACGATAGGTCAAGATCAGTGGTCATCGAACTGCTGTGTCGGAAATTGCAGAATTTGGATGCATTTCGTTAAATTTGTCATGCCACGTGTATTTCCTGCAAGAAGATATTGACAACACTGACTCATCTATATTTGACACGCATTTTGAAGTGGAAGAAATATCAGAGGCAGAGTGTTCTAGCATTTAAAGTGAACCTACACCAGTTCAGCTGAATTGCAGGATGACCACAGACCATATCGCTTTAAATGTATTAACGAGGAAGATCTCTTAAATATCTCGAGTAGCGGTACTCAAAGGCTACAAAGAGAAACACTGGGGCTACAACACTTTCACATGTACATTCATTCAATCATTGATCCATTCTTTCAATCAATTAAAAAGCCACTATAAAGACAAAAAATTGATGTCCACCGGCGGTGTTCATTAATCTTAAGTTTAATAATATTGCTTGATACTTAATTGTTCATAATGCATAACGGTATATAATAAAGAAAGACAATGTAATGTTTATTTGTTGATATAAAAGCAAAAGCGAAATTGGGTTTCAACTCCTCTTAATTCTTTAAAATCATTTCATATATATATATATATATATATATATATATATATATATATATATATATATATATATATATATATATATATATATATATATATATATATATATATATATATATATTTGGTGTGTTGTAATATATTATAATATTGCTAGAGAAGTGTGTTAGTTATAAACACAAATAAACTAATAAGCAAAATAATTATCCCGGTTTTTATGATTTCCTGTGTGAAATTATTAACATTTTACACCAACACACTGATGTCACGTATTTGATTCGGCAGTGGGATCAGGTTGTAAACAATTATGTCAATGATAAAGATCTCGTCATAATGATATAGATAAAGCATAGCTTCTCGTTATTTAAAAGAAAACATGTGTGTTAAAAAAATGATCATGAATTTTCTGTGACAAAGTGCAATTACGCGTATTAGCCTATCCCGTTACAAATACAATAATAGATTCCAAGAGAAACGAATATAGGTTACTCACGAGTCTTGATAGTGGTGAATCTGCCAGATCACTTTGAATCAGTCCAAGACTGCATTAAAATTTAGAGCCATTTTTGTGCCTTAAAGAACTTTATAGCTTTAATTTGAATATATTTTCCACTCAAATTACATATGACCATTTTTGGTACAACATGTAGACAATACTTGGAATGTTCAAAAGAGAAGCCCTTGTTCTTTAAACAGGTACGTGCCAGTAACCGAAAACTTGTATTCATAAGTTTGATGAAGTGTCAAGGAAATAATGCTAAATCAAAAAAATAATAATAATAATAATAAAAAATAAATAATAAAAGTCAAAACTATAGCGAAACAAATTAGTATAAATTAGAACTATACGAGTTTAATTTTTTTTGTCTGAGTTTATCGTTGTGTAAACTATCAGTTGCAAAATCACATAGCTTACATAATTCCCATCGAGAGTTATTTGTTGTGTGATTCGGCAACTGACAGAGTATAACACGACAAACGCAGAAAAATAGTCAATAAGGCGACTAAAACATTTTAATCAGCGAAACAGATTTAATTTGAAACAATATAAAATTTATTGAGGTTATACATGCTCAGTGGTAATTGTTACGTTCCTAACATTTGCAATTTGCATCAAACTTTGAGACCTGGAGCATAAGACTATGCAAGACAGTGTATCATTGGAAAAATGAGAATAGTAAAAGGTGCTACCATGAGTGCCCCTCATACACTGCTTTACAATGAAAATGAGTCAGAAAGCTTGAAATCTCGACGTTGCAAAAATAAATTCATTTGTTTAAAATGTACAGTGATCTGCCCTAAAACACATACAAGATGTAATTCGATCCGTTGTTGTTAACACGATCATCTGATCATATTATCTAGTCCCTTTTCTGTAGAACATATGGTATCAATATTAATTTCTGCCTTCTACTGTTCTAATGTGGAACACGTTTACTAAGAAAATAACAAGCAACCACTTATATTCAAAATCTCAAAGATTACTTGAATCGGGATAAACCTGCAATGTCTTCATACTATTATTTTAGTGATTGGGTGGTTCAAGCTCAGTATTCGCAGTTGAGAACTAGATGTTAGAATCTAAATAACTAATTATTCTTAAGCCATCTTTCCAAACGTAGGTCCTGTATATGCAGACATATTGAATTAGCTGAAAAGGTTAGATTAGAATGTAAACAATTTACAGCTCCATGGAGTCGTGTTCTTCTCACACTACCATATCAAGTTACTATTAAAGCAGAAATGTATATACCTTTGTATATTTGTTAGATCATCATCATCATCATCAGTCCCGTAGTCTGGTAGACCGTTGGGGCACCACACAAGACCGAACAATCAGCTTCCTCCATTCCTCTCGATTTTCCGTCTTTCTTATTGAGTCGCTCAATGTCAAGCCTGTCCACTCTCGAATGTTGTCTTCCCACCTATTTCTCTGCCTGCCCCTCTTTATTCTTCCCTATACAGTGCCTTGCAGGATTGTCTTGGCAAGTCCTGATGATCGTGAGACATGCCCATACCACTGCAGTTTACGTTTTTTCACTGTGCTCAGGAGGTCTTCGTGAGGCCCAATGGTTTGTCTGATCCTTTGCCGTATTTCTTCATTGGTGACACGATCTTTTGTATGAGGCGCCGAGGATCTTTCGGAAGCATCTCATCTCTGTGGCTTGTATCCTTTTCTCTAAGTCAGCTGTTATGGTCCATGATTCACAGGCGTAGAGAAATATGGAGATAACCAGTGAGTGCATCAGTCTGACCTTTGAACTGAGTGCGATGTTCTTGTCGTTCCAGATAGGCTTCAGTTTTGCCAGCGCTGCTGTTGTCTGAGCAATCCTGGAGAGTACTTCAGGCTTTGATCCTTCATCTGTTACTATCCCCCCCCCAAATAGTTGAAGCTGTGGACTGTTTCTAGCTTCGTACCTGGGACCCTGATGTCAGTACTGATGCCTTTGGTGTTGTTGGTCATCAGTTTGGTCTTCTCTGCATTGATTTCCATGCCGTATGCTGCGGAGGTTTTGTCGAGGCTCTCTACTAAGCTAGCTATTTCTTGTTCATTTCCTGCTAGTCCATCAATGTCGTCGGCAAAACGTAAGTTGGTGACTGTTCTGCCTCCGATGCTGACTGTCCCTTCATGCTTTTCAAGCGCGTCAGCCATGATTCTCTCCAAAAAGATGTTGAATAGTGTGGGAGAGAGCAGACAGCCTTGTCTGACTCCGACTATCGTTCTGAACCAGTCCCCTATGCTGCCGTTGAAGTATACTGCACTGGTGGCTTTGTCATACAGGTGCTCTATTACTGTGATGAGGTTGGCATTGATGTTGTACAGTCTCATGGTCGCCCACAAGGCTGCATGCCATACCCTGTCAAATGCCTTCATGAAATTCACAAAGACGTGGTACAGATCTTGCTGGTGTTGGAGGTACTTCTCACACAATATCCTGAGGTTAAAGATCTTCTCTGTTGTGCTGCGCCCTGCTCTGAAACCTGCCCGCTCCTCGGCAATGATCTTTTCAGCCTGTGGCTTTAGTCTGTTTAGCACTATCCTCAACATGACTTTGCTTGGATGGCTTATAAGACTGATTGTACAGTGTTTTTGACACTGTTGTAAATTGCCTTTCTTGGGGAGGGTGATGATCAGTGATTGTGTTCACGGCGATGGCCAATCTCCTGTTAGCCAGATCTTGTTGCATATATTTGTGAGGGCGCTAATCATTGCTTCTCCCCCTGCTTGGACCGGTTCTGCTGGGATGTTGTCCACTCCTGCCGACTTCCTCTTTTTCAACGATCTCACTGCTGCTTCTACTTCATCCCGTAGGATAGGATGGTTGTCGTTGTTAGTTGCTGGAGGGACGTTCAGTACCTCTGGATCTATTATGGGTTGGTGGTTGTAAAGTTCTGCGCAGTACTCTGTCCATCTTTTCAGAATGTCTTTTTCTTCTGTGAGGCAGTTTCCAGCTTTGTCCTGTAACGAGGTAACTCGCATTTGTTTTGTGCTTGTTAGATCTTTGACCAGCTGGTACGCTTTCTTGCTGTTGTTCGTTTTCAAGTTTCCCTCAATGCCTTTGGACTGTTCTTCTATCCAGTTCTCTTTTGCTTTTTTCATACTTTTCTTGACTTCTCGGTTGATTCCCTTATACTGCTCTGCCCCTTCTGTATCATTCTTCTTCTTCTTCAGCTCCCTCCTCTTGTCACACAGGTTCAGGACCTCAACTGTGACTCAGGGCTTCTTGACTGGGCGATGTCTACCAAGGATCTCGCTGGCTGTTTCGGTCGTTGCTGTATTAAAGGTGGTGATCAACGTGTCCATGTCTGTATCGTCAGCGTCGAGGATGGTGAGCGGTACAAATTTCCCACCAATCTTTCCTTGGAAGGCTTCTGATACTTCTGGAACCTTCAGTTTCTCGAGATCGAACTTTATTCTTGTTTGGTTATCTTTCTTGACCTTCTTTAGATGTAGCCTGAAGGTCATCATCACCAGATCATGGTCACTTCCAATGTCCGCTCCGGGAAAGCTTCGAGTCTTGGCGATGTTTACACTTGACTGAATGCGCCTCTTTACCATGATGTAATCGATCTGACTGTGATGGTCTCCGCTTGGACTGTGCCATGTCCATCTTCTGGATATTTTGTGTTGGCCGAAGGTGTTTGCCAGCATAAGGTTGTTGTAACTAGCGAATTCCAGGAGCCTCAGGCCTCTCTCGTTGGTCTGTGCATTGCAGCAATGCCCACATGTTCCTTTCCAGTTCATGCAAGCGTCCTCGCCTATCTTGGCATTCCAATCGCCTTGCACAACCAGAATGTCTTTCTTCGGTGTTTTATCCACAATTTCTTGTAGCTGGTCATAGAAGTCTTCCACATCTGCATCATCATAGTTTGATGTTGGGGCGTATGCATGTATGATGGTGATGTTGAATGGAGTTGCCCTGAGGCGGATGGTGATGAGCCGGCTGGAGACTGGCCGACAGCCCATGACAGTACTCACGCTGTCCTTGTGGACAAGGAACCCAACTCCCTGCTCATGTTTTTCCTCTCTGCCACTGAAGTACAGTTTGTGGCCTTCCAAAGTAGTTGTTTCTCCAATATTCATCCATCTTACCTCACAGAGTCCTAGGATGTTCCAGCGGTATCTGTTCATTTCATATGTAAGCTCCTCTAGCTTTCCTGCTGCTCTCAGTGTTCTTACATTCCAGGTGCCCATGGTGATGTTCCTGACACGAATCTTGCTGCTCTGAGCACCAGTTGCATACTTTCCACCTCCGCCCTGGTGCATGACGGAAGGCGCGGCCCTTGTTGACCCGGGCGACGACCGAGCCGGTATGGGATGAGTAGTGATTGTCATTTTTCATGTGGTGTGTCTAGGGCAGCTGACGCCTGGCGGAGCCCAACCATCTCCAGGCCTGACCGCAGCCGATTTCCTCCAACTAGGTGGCTCGCTTGGTCACGAACATGTAGCCGTTGAGCTGTTGGCAGCCCTTCCGCTTGGTCGTTGACTTCGTCTCGGAAGTTCTTCCGCCCAGTGATGCCATGTTAACATCACACTATTTATCCATAGCTGGAAGACTCGTGGGGGGCGGGAGCGTCTACCTTCCCGTGCAAGTTTGGAGGACTTGCCCACTGCCCTATTTGTTAGATACTACGGGATATTAAATTAATTTAATATACCAACTATCGCCCGGCATAATGCACATAGCTACTAGGTTGATCCAGATTCAGTGAATATGCCGCAAAACAAGAGAGAAAATTATTTCGAGGAAGGGATCGCCGTAAATGAATATTCGAGGTTACGAATTGGTCCGGAAAATTCTCATAACCACATAAACTGCTACGTCATCTCCGTAGTAAGCGGGTCAGAACTCATGTGGTACAAAGAATTTGTTTTGATTGACTTTGAAAGATTATAAGAAACTTACACGAATCGATATTTCGCTCGTGATGGCACAATATATTCCAATACGTATTTATATGGAAGTGGTGGCAGGATAGTGGAATGTTCATAGCATTCTTAGAACGGTCATTTGTGAATATATTCCTATGATAAGATACATTCATTAAATTATGTAATAGAAATTAAATAACTATTCAAGTGTTCTTAATATAGATTAACTCTATCCGACCTGTGAATAGTATGGAAAGGTACGAACGTTGTTAGTACATTCCATGCACAATTACAGAAACATGAGTAAACTATGAATTTTAATAGATGAAAACTATGGCAACTGTTATTACACAATGAGCGCTTTGAAATTGTAAACATACATGCTCATGATTTAAAAACAGATAATGTTAATTTTTTAGAATTTCGTTTACATTTTACACATTCCGAAAATATTGATAGACCTGCTATTCCAAGCAATGGCCTATTTCAGAACGTCCATTTGTTTTATACTTAACTTCGCATTTTATGCATATACACTATGGGCCGCGTATGTGTATGTTTGTGTTACTTTCCTAATGTATAGTGACAATAACATTTGTAATGGAGCGTATAAATAATCTTGGACCGTGTCGTATAACCAGATAACAAACGCTGTCATCTGTGTTTCAGAAATTTCAGCAGCTGAATCTAACATGTCACGAATGGCAATAATATATGTATCAGGTACATGCAAGCGATTTGTCTAAAACAGAAGCTTGAATTTTATTTTCATATTTTATATATTGTCCAATGAACTAGAAAGTATATAAAACCGTCAAGTATTGAAATTAAAATGATAAAATTATCACCCTTTCTTAACGGCCTGATGCAAAGGTGCAGGTTCTTTCAAATATGATTAGTAGAAATGGTTTTCACTCTATTGCTCGTTGCTTACGTATACAATTTCATTGTCACAGCTTGTGTATGTCTGCTGGTTCCTTTTTGTAACCAAATTTTAGTCTTCAATGATAAACAGATGTTAAATTGTTCCTACCTCATTTTATGTGATAGTTGTATGGACAGTCCTGATCATTGTGCACAGTCTTGCAACTATACATTAATAGAGCTGCATACCAAGAAACGTTCTATATATCCTCACCACGGAAAAGAGAATAATAAATAATCATTCAATCTGCAAAAATAACCTGGAGAGAAAACTTTTGATGACCTTAAGACCAAGAGTGGCTAAGGTGGAGATCGATGCATATCCAGGGATCCAGGCTGATTAGAAACTTTCGAGTTATGACCTTGACATGTCAGTGTTCTAGTATCTAAAGTTTGCAGCAAAGCTTATAATGTGTTCTGTTGCAAATAAGATACATTGAGCCACTTCTTTTTCAAACGTTCATATTAAAATTGCGTCTAATAGGCTCCTTGTAATGCGCACACAGTTTAAGTGGTGAAATAATACAGCTTTCTTATATTTAGACGGTTTTCTGGGTTCTTTGATGAAAACTTGAAAATATCAGTCAAAAAATGAAATTTTATGTCACATTATGGGACACGTTTAAATCTGATATTTGTCCTTGATTAGAAATATTTTTAATGAATATACAACACTGTTTTTAGCTCCCTCCCGTAAAATATACTTGGGACCCATGAAAGTTACTTTCAAGTTAGGAGTTGTCACCCATAAATTCAGCGTAGAATGTTGTATTATTTTCACATGATTTCAAATAGGTCCGAACACACAGTATGAACTTTTAAACAAAACTGCCTTCCTGGGTACCATGCATGTGTAAATGGAACAGTCTTTAGCAGAGAAGATTGATTGTTGCAGCTGTTTATCCCCAACAGAAGTATACTATAATAGCATTATTTGAGAACAAATTAAATTTATATTTGTTGCCAAATAATTATATTGAAATTGCAATGATGTTTTCTTTTTTGTTCGAAACATGGAAAATCGAATATTTCCCAGGAGCAAACAAACAGTGAAATAGATATACACGTAAGAAGCAGATAGGATATGTTTTACCTAATAATAGACTTGTACTCATGTTTAAATATATTATACCAGTCTGTCTGCAATTAATCCATGGGAATCAGAGTACTTGTCCCTGGTCTGTCAAATGCAGCAACTTGGAATAACTCGACTCTGCTGGACCTAGCAGGCCATATAATAAACTGATGATTTGCCTGGAGCAGGTTTGCGGTCATCCGAGGTGCTTCTTCGTCAACAACCATCACATCATTCCTACACAATGTGTCAAGTGCTAATACTGCTTCATCAAACATTAATACGTTAAAGTCCTAAAAAATATACAGTTCTTTTGAACATAATATTATGAATCAACAAAGTTGTCATCTTTTAATTTTATATTTTCATTCAAAATGAGCCAGTGGATTGATCAAAATATAACTGAGAAATGATGACAAGCTGCTGCTTTGTAATCCATATTTTACTAAATTAAGAAACAAAAGAAATAGATTGCATTACAGCAGAAGTATAGATTTTTTTGTTAGAAATGGTGTGTATGAAAAGAGAGTTAGTGCATGTTAGTATTACAGTTTCAGTACTTAAAACAAATTCTTTTATGATTCAAGTTGTAATGTATTCAAAAGACAACATTTCGTGATGAAGGCTTTTTTTAAGCATGGTAGTGAAGCGTACGTTGTATGTGATCCAAACCCAGAAATAACAATAGAACTGGATTTATGTATTTATATTTATTGTGCTTATTACATGGAGATGATGTGTGATGGTATGTTGACAGTGTATAAGGTAATAATTTTACATCTTTCTAGGATGGGATAAGAATATATGAGATGCAAAATATTTTAGCACACACATTCATCTTGTTATTAGAAAGAAAAAATGTAAAATAGATGGGTTGATAATAAACTTTGAGTTTGATTTACGGGTAGAAGATTTTTGTAGGTAATGTTTAAGTGCAGTTCTTACTGAAAGTGTGTTATATTCTCTTGCGATCCTGCAGCATTTCCTTCCCCTTTCATTGGGCATTTGTCTGTATCTAGTCTAGACACACCAGCCTGAAATGTTTGCTGATGGTTAGATGTGATGTCCGCCTTCCTCTCTCTCTGCTAGTTCAATAATGATGACTAGTTCTCTAGCAGAACCGAAAGTAGTTACCTAGCCCTCTCTACACTTACTCCTGATATGATTTCCTGCACAAAAAATGTAAAAAGAAAATAAATAATGGCATATATTTAAAATATGAAGAATGTCAACATCTTTTGTCTGATGATGACGCCACAAAGTAGAATAGATTAAATATCTGTAAAGAATAGTAGTTGCATAATAGTTGATCGTTGAAGCTAACAAATAAACGTAAATTTAGAAAATTGTACATAGGTTTAAGGGTATATTAGAGATAAACAGTCTTTTGGGAATATGGTGTTCTCTTTATTTTAACGCCGAGAATCCAGCCAAAAGTTGAAATGTTAATAATAACTTTTTATGTAGAAAAGAAAATATTCTCTCAGTCTGACTTTCAAACATTTCAGAGAGTAAAAGAATATCCCCGTTGGGTAAAAGGATCCTATTTCAACATGTCGTCTGATCAGGTGTTTTTATTCTCTTACTGGGTAAATTTTCAAATTCACCTTGAACAAGAATTTGCGATAGTGAGTACACATTCGATTTGTTATGTATATTTAATTTGTATTGTTTGTTAGTTTTTTCTACATCATTATGTGTTATTTTTAATTGTACTTTGGACTTGAACTTGTTCAAAATCATTTCTCTATCATTATGTGTTATTTTTAATTCAAGTTTGAACTTGATATTGTCCAAATCAAGTTCTCTGAGTTCCTGAATAAAGACACCGATGTTGTGTTTATTTGGTAAACAATACATAGCTAATATTTTATAAGAGTGTGGTTTGATTATTAAGATCATTATCTTGATCTGAGTCAAGGACATTATGTTTACCATGTTCTTTATTTCAATTTTAGCAAAAGAATATTCTAGAATGGAAAATTTCGTTAAGTCACAGTGTTTACAGAAAATGCTGATTGTGACCCATGTCAACGAGAGGGCTTTATAATCTTGTTTATACAGAAATTATTCATTCGTCCTGTAATATCTTCAAGCAGAATCAGTTGTATTATTGTGTTCAGTATTTTGATTTGAGTGAAATTATTTATTCAAATTATTTATTCACTGGAAATACAAAGTGCTCATAAATAATATTCTTGGACAGAGATATTAACTGGGATTTATTGTGAACTCAAGTAAGGACATTTGGATTATATTATGGTAATTAACTGGATGACTGTTGTTAAATCAAACGTCACAGGCCACTATAGGCACATGAGCACTTTCAGCGCTGGATCTTATTTCGAACACCACTGGGATTTAATTAGAACTTTATTCATTAGGATTGGTGATAGAAAAATCGGGACTATTTTTAACATTACTGTAAGTTCTTTTAAAATTTTCACCCTGTATTCCAGGGAAATACATTATTTGTTCAATTTTACAAAACTTGTTGGTTTTTGATCTTCTCTATTGCTTCGTTTTAAAACCACAGAGTCGTAATAAACCACTTGTCTCTATTGATACCAATCTCAGATTTGAACCTTTTGGGTTATGTGCCAAGGTTAGCTACGTAGGTGCATTTCGCCCTTTTCATTTTCATTGTTAATAGAAATCATTATAGGGTGAGATTTGAATAGTTTACAAATAATGACCCAGGGACACAGTGTGTGTGTGTGTGTGTGTGTGTGTGTGTGTGTGTGTGTGTGTGTGTGAATAAAGCAAATGACCGATTTCAGTGTCATATTTAAATTCACCTCTCCATGTCCTGTCATTGTATATATGGATATAATATGGGGATGACAATAGTCTCCATGTAAGGAGCAGGGGCAAATGGGTGGGTGTTGCTGGTTCCAGACATTGAAGCAAATATTACTTGCTCATATGAATTGCTATGTTCATGCCAAAGAAGATCCGCTATTATGGATATAATGTGGACATGTCAATGGTTTCGAAGTTATGACCCAGGGACTAACTCCAGGGAGTATAGACCAATATCATTAGACTTTCAACTATGACGTGTATTATCAGTTAGGAAATATTTGACATTTACAGTGCGCAAAGGAGTTTTCGTGGTTATTGTTATCTAGGAAATGATCGATCAAGGTTTTATTACCCGGATCGAATAAACAAATAATAAAATATGAAATAATGGATATAGAACAGAACAACACGAGCACCCGTATGTAAAATACAACCATTTCTTAAATCAATTAACAAACAAATGAAATCAAACATGACATGTAAATAATTCACTTTCTCTCAGAAATATAGTTACAAAATTATGCGAAATTCAATTAGCCGTTCTGTTATACTGATAGAACAAATATCGTCATATGATTGAGTGACTGATCGAACTCATATTGACGGCATGACAGTATCACCTGGTTCTTCCGGTCCTATCCGAACCACCTCTGGTGATCGGTCGGTGTTTCCGTATTCTCTCTCTCTCTCTCTCTCTCTCTCTCTCTCTCTCTCTCTCTCTCTCCTAGCTTGTTCAGGTCATCAAATTCTTGGTTGCGGACTGGGTTTTCTTTCCCAATGTGCAGTCAAGTGTGGAACTATTTTGGTTTTCCTTCAAATAAATTTATATTACTCAACCTTCAACATGTCAGAATTTTCCTTTTCCTGGGATTAACAAATATTCCCCAACTTTTCGTCAGATATCGTCTATCGAATTCAACAGAACTAGCTATGATCATTTCATTCCAAATACACACACTCACTATCCCATTATCATAAATCAATGTCGTGTTAGCTGCTCTCGTATCCCTAAGACAAAAGAGACATAACATAATTAGACCGCTTACGATAAACCATCACACTCCGCTGTAGATATAAATTTACAATATGAATTATGCCACACTTTAGCTCGATTCTCGGTTGAAGGCAATTCACAACTTAGTTACACACGAATTAATGGACCTCGCTCCTTATATTAACTAGGTTACTTTGCTAATTAGCGATTCACTGACATACATTTTCAGACATGGAAAAAAATCAATTCTCAGCATACCTTATACAAAGCGTGAAATCTTTATGATACAAATCATTAAGAAAGATCATTTACTCCTCCAATTTTTGTCAGAAGAAATGCATGAAATCTTACACTATATGGTTCTATTACATACAAAACAAGTGAATCCAAACTTATTCAAATAACGAATTATTGTATCACATCCTTACCATACATCAATCATAAAACATGCACTTTTATTTCTGAACTCAAGAAAACAATGAAGCATGAATGTAAAAGTAATAAATTCAATAATAATTACAAACTTACATCAATGAACACATCGTATGTAATGGAAACTAACCTTTTGCTTTATCCAAGATTCGCACGCTTATCATCAGAGGATTCCCTCTGTCCCTTCTCTGGACACGGGTCTCCAAAATTTCCAATTTATTTTGATGTTACTTGATTTCTGTGATACTGTACACATAGTATTCTAGTGCAAATACATCATTCAGTGTATTTTAATTATATCAGTAACTTTTTCACCCATTTATCAGAAAGAGGAACTTTTCCAAATTTTTCCATCTACTTCCACAATATGCTGATACATATTGTATGTGATGCATTTTGGATTGTGACACGTTCACGGTCTGGGGAAAATCTTTAATCAAAAGTGATTCAGATATACCATTCTGAACAACATGCTGGCACCCAAAACGTTTCAGTTAGTTTTAAAACTACATATGAAATATTTATATACTGGTGATTTTACTCCTTTTGATATAAGAAAATAAGACTTGTCCAAACTTCTAAATTGTATATGTTACAAAATCTAACAAAATAAAAGTGTCAACACCTGGTATAATATTTATGCATACATGTGATATTGTTAGAGTACCAGTCTGTGATATTATGACAGAATAAAACTCTGCTTGATTTGCTTTTCTTCTCTCTAGGGTCATCCAAGTACACTGATGTGAAATGCAGAAGAACATTTCTGGGATTCCCTTTTACCATTATTATCTTGCAGGAAGTATCGAATTACGCAGATAATCATAATAAATAGACTTTTTTTCTCGCACCCAAAGGTTTAGTAAAATATGCAACATCTGTTAAAACAGTAGTCAAGTACAGCAGAGGCGTCTGGGTAAAGTATTAGTATAAAAGTTTGTTTTACTTGAAAGATATGGAACTTGGTAAGTGAGTTTGTGTTGACTTTACACTGACATACTCCCTCAAACCATGATATATAACACGAATAATTAAGCATGGCGTGTTATTTCAAGTTGGATCAAAACATTCTCATAGCCAATGTCTGTAAATTTCATTTTTTTTTAAAAAAGTAAACTACCAATGGCATATAAGTGAAATTGGATATATAACATTTGTAAATTATTTTTAAAAATATACTATCATAAGATGTACAAAAAGGTGTGTCATGTTTGATACGATGAGAAAAAGCATTGCAAATTTTGAAAAGCAGCAACTCGGTTTGTTGGGACTTCTATGATCCATATGAGGGTTTTTTGAAACTAAACTGGAGTTAGGTATGTGGATTTATGGGAAAACGTTGATATAAAATTCTATTTAGTAACATGGGCTATAATAATGAGTTAATAGTATGAGTTGTAATTTCAACACCCTCTTGATAAACGTGTGCATCTGAAGTGAAACATGTGGTAACAACGTAGTCCTATAATGTAAGAAGTCCATGCTGATATTGATGATTTGGGACTTGTCGATCCGTCACTATCATTAGTATCAGGTTGGACGTTGTACATTGTAGAACTAGATTGTACTCGTAGACCGTAATCAAGTCTCAAGAGTTGTGGGAGATTGTTGCATGTGTCAGTAAATTATTTCTCGTTATAAGATGATAATAATATTGTTAAAACCATACACACATAATACACATTAGTATATAATGTGATACGTCAAATAGTAAATCGTCTTTGTAAGAGTACAAGAATCTTACATATGAATGCAAACCGCCCCCCATCCCCTAATCTTTGCTTTCCCAAGTTCTCGTCAGCTAGTGTTTACATTACTAAGTTTGCTTTGCAGGCATACGATAATTTACGAGACGAAATAATTTAACAAGAATTGTTCAGTACATTCATCTGTATCATGCTATCAAATATGTATCCCAACGTATTCTGAACTAGACCTCCCCAAACAGTAAACTACTCACCATTTACATACTGACACCGTGGTCGTTTAGTGTTAGCGTTTTTTAAAGTATTCGTTTGAATAATTTCTTCCTCGGAAACAAACGAACTGGAGTTCGGAAAATATCGATTTGTAGAGGGCGGTAAAATTAAAATGGCGATTGATAATGGTGTAATGCATCAGTTTATGTTGTCTAATATGTCTAAGGGAAAGACTTTGTACAATAAACAAAGTGTTCAAATTGCATGTTGTAATTTTGGAAACTACCGACATTGCTGCTTTAAAGCAATTTGACAATTCCATGAAATCTAATGAAATAAATAGATAGATAGATAGATAGATAGATAGATAGATAGATAGATAGATGGATGGATGGATGGATGGATGGATGGATAGTGAGAACCTTTCTAAAATTATAGATCGGTTTTTCAGACAAACACAAGGATCACAACCACATCTATCTTTTCTTATCGCAAAGTTCTCTGCAATTATTTTATATAATATAATTACACACACACACACACAGACAGATATATATATATATATATATATATATATATATATATATATATATATATATATATATATATATATATATATATATATATATATATATATATATCTGTGTGTGTGTGTCAGTTATCTATGTTACAGTTATAAAATGTCTTTGTAGTAGCAAATACACTCTGAATCAATTTTAAGTTTTATAGTGAATTCCCAGCAATTAACATGTTTTTTAATTATTGTATGTTTTTAAACTAAACGTAATTACTCACACACATATATATGCACGTTCATATGTGTGTGATATCAAACGATAGTTTAATTTAGTTTGGAATATTTTAGAATCTGTTTGATTTGTTATCGTACAAGAGAATCCAGTCAACATTTCTGACTCGAAAATAAATAGACAACAGAATGTATACATTCCATATCGATCGGCGATATTGTGTTGTGTGCGCATGAGACTAAAAATCAATGTGTTCACAGGAAAGTCACTAATAAATCCGCGCGTTCCAAGTATCACACCGAGAGAATATTCAGCCCAGTGGGATTATAAAGATGTTGATCCATCAAACACGGTAGTATTATTTCCAATCTGTAACTTTTCTCGTAGCCATGGTCTAAATATTCTTTTTGCACATGTTATTATTCATAGTTTCCATGTATTTCTGCTAAAATCTGTATTCTCAGAAACTTATGGTAGTTTCTTTATTTGATTGTCTTTTGTTGTTTCTTGTACTTTATGTATAAACAGTAGCATTGTTTAAGTTCAGATACACGGAAGAATGGTTGGAGATCTGTGAAATAATGAAATACCTGCATTTAGTTTTTAGTTTATCACAGCTTAATTTTCAATGCACCGTGTTTAAATTACCGCATTAGTAAATATGTACATGTCTCACACACTGACTCGTGATCATAATAATTATAAAATGCAGTTTGTGTTAAGATGATATCAATAATAAATACGTTTTTTCTTTAATTGTTATTTGTAGGAAGGAAATTTAGTTTTTTTTTTCAATACAATAAATTCCCGTCACACTATTACACCTTTTCTTATAAGATATTGAAAGTTTAGATTGCTGTGAATTCGCTCAGATTGTTTTGATTGCTGTGAAACGTAATCAATAAATAAGTAAGATAATCCTAAATACTGGACCATTCAAAGGATACATGAAAGTCAGCTAGATAAATGGTCTGTTAATGAAACGGTATGCCTTAGCAGCGTCTAATTTATCGATATAAACATGGTGTCTAAATAGAATTAGTAAATTAATTTCTTGACCGCCAGCGGAAAACCCTTTGTCGTACATAGGAATTGTACATAATGAATTGCATTTTGTCGGCAGACCAGTAGCAAAGATATATATAAATATATATATATATATATATATATAT